>VMDR010024058.1:0-15250 GCA_007922815.1 Macrotus californicus | reverse complement strand
CCATTGAAACAAAAAACTTGTAGCTACTCGTCTTATAAAAAGGAACAGAAAATTTCCCAGTTTGAAGGTATCAAATATACCTCCTTTGCTGATACTCCGTCTGCAGGTCACCTCAATTTTTCCTTAGATCATTGTCCTCTAAGCATCGATGGCTTTCTGGTGTTTTTACCAGGGAACCACATTGGACTTGCACAGGCATGACTGTACCCTAGGAAACCCGTGATGGGCTACTGCGGTGCAATGACCAGAACTCTCTGTTAAACTGGGAGGAACTCAAAGGTTTCATAAAGCACACAAATTGTGTCTCTCTGTTTAACAGCAAAACGACATGCCATTTCAAAAGGGAATTTCAAAAGATTTCAGTTGGTGTTAAGTAGAAACATAAATACCACAAATACCGTGGCCTAAAGCAGCGAGAAGTCCCTCAGGCCATATTCCCATGTCCATACTCACAATCAAATGGCACATCCTCTGAAACTAGAACCATGTCTGCACGTTTATGGAAAAGCCTTGCTGTTAATCCCAGACATGCAGAACCTTTGGTATTGTTGCCCATTGTTTAAATCCACACTTGAGCAGATCCTCAAGTCCTTAAGATGTATTAGATGGGGAAAAAGATGGTCAATGATGACATCCCCATTCACTGGGGCCCCTACCCTCCATAATGAAGATGTATAATCTACCCCAGTTCTCTTTTTTAAAGACTTTATTTATCTACAGAAAAGGGAAGGGAGGGAGAAAGGGAGAGAAACATCAAAATGTGGTTGCCTCTTGCTCACTCCCCAATGGGGACCCACCCGCAACCCAGGCACGTGCCCTAGACTGGGAATTGAACTGGCGACTCATCAGTGAGCAGGGCAGCACTCAATCCACTGAGCCACAGCAGCCAGGGCCATCCCGGCTCCCTAATATCTCACTTATCATTGTTTCCTTACTTTCAACACCTCTATTTTCTTAGAAACCAAAGCTTTCTCATTTAACCATCTCTCTTTCTATACAAAAACATAAGCATCAGGAGTGCAAGAACTTTTTTTTTGTTATCGTTCTTCTAACAAGTTCCCAAGAATAAAATTACCAAAATTCCCCTTTTCTCACTAATATGATTTGTGCTTCTTACAATTTAGGTATAGCATTTAGTCATCCTCACTCCGCCTTCTAAACAAAAATGATTATCATTACCCAAGATAGAATTAAGTTCATTTCCTCACAGAAGCCAGTGCAAAAGTGTTGCTTCCCTGCATAGCAAATTACAAGCAAATATCCCAAGGCCAAGAAACCCTTCTAAGTGTGCTGTTACTGTTATGCCCAGTCATTTAGGGTTTGTGGTCATTCTTATTATTAGCATTCATTTCATTACATGTCTCTTTTACTACAGATATGATTTTGTTGGTCTTTGCCTGGAGAGGACAGAAAAAAACAGGATTGAAATTTTTAATATTACGAATGAATAAGAAAGTGGTCTCATGCCAAAAGTTGTAAGTGTAAAACAATAAAATAAAACTTGCCTGAGGAAAATATATCTGACTTTGTACATACAAGATAACTGTGACTCCGAATGTACAATGATTAAGTGGAAAAGACTAGAAGTTGATCTGAAAATATATTATTACAAGGGATGTTTAAATATATCCTCAGGAAATAAAAAAATAGTTTTGAGCATAAAAGTATTTGGAAAAGTTAATATTTCTTTAGAAAGTACAGAAGCATTTACTAGAGGAAAAATGCACACAAGTTTAATCACATACAACCAACGGTAAATGAAATTATTGAGAGACTGTGTTCAGCCACAGGTCACTGCGGACATCCAGAAACTGCCTGAAATGGAGAGGACGGATTCGCACATGGAAGGACTGGCTCATCCAAGTCACCGCGCAGTGCGGGAGAAGAACAAACTGTTTGGTAGCCCGTCTGCACTGCACCGTTGTAGATGTCAGGGTGGAGGCCGAGTCACAGAGTCCACAGTGGTGTTCACAGAACAAGGTGACTACTCGTCAAAGGAGACCTAACACAAACACAATCTAAAAAAGAGTGGCGTGCCCTTCAGAAAACAGTCTCAACCACGACAGTCAACATTTGCTGCCTGGTGGGCCCAAATGGGCTTGCAGGAAAATCCAACCTCTGCTGCATCTTTACTGTTGAATTCTGAACAGCTGTCAAGCTTACTCTTGAGATCAAATGGAAGCCAGGCAGTGGGTGGTGGATTAGAGGATATTGTTGTCTGGTGGGGCAAAGAGAGAGAGGGACACAAACTGAGAGCAAATGTACACAAAAGCTCCATGCTCGGTCTGTCTCCTTTTATACAAGCGGCTTCCAAACAGTCTAATCCTGTTTCACTTCTGCATCCAAGTTTCACGTAGGTTAGGCCTTGCTGATTTCTAACATGCAAACATAAAGGCAACTGATCGTAGAAAGTGTAGTTCACAACATTACACATGTCAGATAACAGAGTCAGGAAGTGTCATCTCCAAGTCTAGATCTGATTGCCCTATCACAGGTGTTCTCTCGTAAATGCAGGCTTCGCAGTCCACATCCCAGCCAGAAGCAATGACAAAGAGCAAGGGACAGTACATGAAAATCATTCACAGGGGACTATACGCTGTAATAAACTTGGCACACTTACAAATATGTGGCACATATTTATTGAATAAAATAGTACTGAATGTCAACTGTCATTGAAAAATTAAAAAGCATTTATTGACAAGGAAACAGAATAAAGCTCTTCAGGCCAATGAAAAGGCACTTTTCTGTTAAGATAGAATATATATATGGCTAAGGCATATTCATTCAATACTTGCTACAGGAAGCCAGATGGAAAACATGAACAAACTCCAAAGTATCATTCTGGACTTTCAGAACACTTACAAAATTACAGAAAAACTGAACCTACTTGCATATTAGTAAAACACTTCCATTCACCCAAGGATCTAACAGACGTCAATCTAGAAATACAAAATGTTAATGAACTGACCAGAAGGGGAAAAGTACCTATTCAACTTAGAAACTCTTGCTTACGGAGTACCTACAGAATTACCTCAGTGCATGTTTGCAAAAGTATTTGGACGCCATAGTACAGAAAATCACTGTAAGAAGGAGCCAGTCGTAATGACTGTGTATGTCTAAACGTTTACAGTACTTCTTTCATGCTATGAATTAACTTGCACCAAGCTGACATGTCATAGTTACTGTAAGATGATTTCCCCCTGGTGCAGTTCTAAGTATTTACTAAAACTCTGTCTTCATTTTCAGTTACACAGTACTACCCAGTGTACATCCTCACATGGCACTGCCGGAATGGGAGGCAAAATGAAGGTTTTCCTACATTGTTGACATTCAATAGAATTCCCTCCACTTGAAGTTTTTGTCATGGCTTTCCAAGGAACGGGGACAGCTGAAGGCGTTTCTGTGTTCTTTACACGTACATGATGGCTCTCCAGTGCGCACTCTTACATCTCCGGGAAAGGCTCTCCCCGTTCCTTACATGCACATGCTTTCTCTTACATGTGAGCACTTCCGTAACCTTCTAAAGAAGTGGATGACGGAAGGCTTTTCTACAACCTTTGCATTGACGGTTCTTTCACTCTTTATACTAACCTGGAAGACATCGATGCTTTCTAGCAGCCCTTACACTTACAGGTCCGTCTCCAATCTGCACTGTCATCTGTGATGGCAGAGCTGAGCCACAAAGGCAGGTTCTCCCACATTCTTTACGCTAACGGGGTCCATCTCTACAACGCGTTCTCACGTGCTTACGGTAACTGCTTGGGTAACCAAAGGCTTTGCCACACTTTACACATTCGTAGGGCTTTTCTCCTCGGTGTATTCTCTCGTGCATTTGACAGTACCTGCGACAACTGAAGGCTTTCCCACATTGCTTACATTCATAGGGTTTCTCACCACTGTGAGTTTTTTCATGAATTTGAAAGTAACTGGCACGACTAAAGGCTTTCCCACATTGCTCACACTCATAGGGTTTCTCCCCAGAGTGAGTTTTTTCATGATTTCTAAGAAAAGTGGGATAACGGAAAGCTTTACCACATTCCTTACATTCATGAGGCTTCTTTCCATCATGAGTTCTTTTATGTTTTCTAAGATATCTGAGTAAACTGAAGGCCTTACCGCATTCTGTACATTTGTAGGGCTTTTCTCCCCTGTGTGTCATCTCATGACTTCGAAATTTTCTTGGACAAATGAAATCTCTCCCACACTCCTTACATTTAAAAGGTCCATCTCTGCTGTGCTTGATCATGTGTCTTTGAAATACGGCGAGAGAACTCCAGGCTTTGCCACACCTCTTACACTCATAGGGTTTCTCTCGAGTATGAGTGACTGCATGTCTACACAAGTTACTGGAATACCTGTAGGCTTTACCACATTTTGTACATTCATAGGGCTTCTCTGCACGGTGCTTCTTCTCATGCACTCGAATATATCGGCGCTGCTTGAAAGCTTTCCCACATTCCTTACACTTATAAGGCTTCTCTTGATATTCCTGACACTGGAATAGTTTGGCTCCAGGGAGCGGTCTCGGGTGGCTAGTAAAGGATAAGAGATGCATGAAGACTTGTGCACACAACCTGGATCTAGGCAGTTTTATTTCAGTGGCTGTGTTTTCCTTTTTGTCATGGTTTGGAATGTGGCGGAAGGTTTCTCTACGTGGAATACCTTCCTTCCTTGTATAGAGTCTCTCTACCGTATGACTGCTGTAAAAATAAAAGCACATCATTAATCCTTTTGTATTAGTGATTTTATATTTATTAATAGTATGACAATGACATTTTACCATTTTCAAGGAAAGTGTAGGGTTTCTGCACAGACTTACTGTTTGAAGTGGCTATACTAACAGCTCTGAAATTGGGCTTGATCAGAGATGATAAAAACAGTAATATTCACTAATGGTGTTTCTGTGCACTGTTTCCAAGTACACTTATTTATTTTTTATACACTAAACATCTAGGTCACATTTGAGAAAAATATTTCGATGGAAGTATTCTAAGAATCAGTAAATTTGAAAAGGGACTCCTATGATTTGTTTGCCTGTGTTTTTTCCCCCTTTTTTTAAAAAAAATTATTTATTTGTTTTTAGAGAGACAGAAAGAGAGGGAGAAAGAAAGGGAGAGAAACATTAATGTGTGGTTGTCTCCCGAGCGCCCCTACTAGGGACCAGGCCTGCAACCCAGGCATGTGCCTTGACTTGGAATCGAAGTGGCGACCCTCTGGTTCACAGGCCAGCACTGAAGCCGCTGAACCACACAAGCCAGAGCTGTTCACCTGTTTTTAAAATATGATGACATATTACGATTCTCTGGTGGGACACTGCTTTCTCATGTCAGGGTGACTCACCTAGGATTTGTCCCACGTTTTCCATGCTGACCTTCACTGTCATGGTCTTCCCATTTTTCTTCTAAAATACATGCTAGAAAAAACATAATTTATTAAAGAATATGAAAAATGGCTAGATTTTAGGTCCACAAGGAGCTGTGATCATGCCTAGTTTATTATCTATGTATTTTCTTTCCACATTTCACCGCTTGCAACAGCACTGATGAGCAAGCAGCACTAGTTTTCTGACTGACTAGAAGAGTGAGGAAGAAGTTGTCGTCACTACCTACGGAAGCCAGGTTCCTGAAGGTCTCCTGCATCACATCTCTGTAGAGTTTCTTCTGGGTCGGATTCAGGATAGCCCACTCCTCCATGGTGAACTTCACGTTAACATCCTCCAAGGCCACAGTGTCCTAGAACGTCCCACACAGGCATATACAGGAGGGCGGGTGAGACAGACAGCACTGGGGATCTACACATAAATCATATGAAGTTCGCATATGACACGTGGTCCTCAACATTTATTCTGTGACTTGGTCGTCAGACTAGTACTTATTAGCCACGACTCACTTCCTCAAGAAACACATCTAATTTGTTGTTACATTTTTATTGTGATCAATTCAAGTCTTCACTGCGCTCTAATGTCAGGGTACAGGGCACTTTGAAGAAATCCAAACAGATAAAAAATATTTCCAGTTTAAGCACATCAATTCCTTGTGAGAAAACGCTCATCTCCTTTAACACCACCACATGGCGCAGCACTACATGAAGCACACTGTTACATCTGCATAAAGTGTTAATGAATGTGAACGAAATAAAGACCTGGAAGCTTTTCCGTCTATTCTTATCACCAAACATGAGAGACGTTACCAGTTTAAGAGCTCAGGAATGAGGAAGGCAGGGCAATTCAGACCTCTGCAAAATCCCTATATTCGTGAGCCTCAGGGTCACTTCATACCAGCTGGGGTTTTTTTGGTCAAACTATAAGTAAAAGTTTATTCAGAAAGTCACAGAGGCAGAAGAAGTGAGTCATAGAAGAAATGGGCTCAGGCAAGAAGTTACAGAAGCCAAAGAAGTGAGCCCTCGGAGCTTAGGGGAGAGGCGAGGACGACATGCCTGGGGGAAGGGAGCAGGGAAAGGCGTGGGCGTGCTCTGTAGAGAGAGCTGCCACTTCACACCGATTTTTAGGACACGGAGCCACATGTACTGAAATGATAAGGTCACACAAGAAAAGTCTTTCCATCAGAATTGTATCACTGTAACCTGGGGTTTCTCTCTGAGGAACAGCTTAACACTTGGCACTTGCAAGGGCCTTCACTGAAATCCACAATATTTTCATGTTGAATTGGCACATGGTCACAAAATACATAAGGTGCCGGGGCAGGGGGTGGGAGGCTGGGTGGTACTGCAAACATCAGAGAAAACACCTTGTAGAGTACGTGACTGTCTAACCACTATGCCTACACCTAAAACTAATATAAAATAATACTGAATGTAAGTTGGAATTTACATTGTAAGTGAAAGCATATATAGTGTTCATAGATAGAAAGAATTCATATCATTAAAATGTCCATACTACCCAAAGCAATCTATCAATTTAATGCAATTCCTATCAAGATACCAATGGCATATCTCACATAACTAGAACAAATATTCCAAAAGTATATATGGAACCACAAAAGACCTCTAATAGCCATAACAATCTTAAGAAAGAACAAAGTTGGAGGAATCACACCACCTGATATCAAAATATACTACAAGGCCATAATAATCAAAACAGCATGGTACTGGCATAAAAACAGACACACAGGTCAATGGAACAGAATAGAGAGCCCAGAAATAAACACACATTTTTATGGTTAATTAATATTTGACAAAGGAGGCAAGAACATACAATGGGGTAAAGACAGTCTATTCAATAAGTGATGTTAGATACATGCAAAAACCATAAATCCTACAGGAAAACACAGGCAGTAAAATTCTGGACATTTCTCAAGGCAATATTTTTTCTGATAGATCTCCTCAGGCAAGGGAATACAAAAGAAAAAAACAAATAAACCAATGTGACCTCATCAAACTAAAAAGTTTTTGCACAGAAAGGAAACCATCAACAATATGAAAAGACAACTCACTGAATGAGAGAACACATATCCACCAATGATACATCTGATGAGGGGTTAATACCTCAAATTTTTAAAGTTATGCAACTCAACACCCCAAACGCCAAACAAACAAGCCAATTAAAAAATGGGCAGAAGGGCTTGACTGGTCTGTCTAAGGGGGTTGGATGTTGTCCTGAAAACCGAAAGGTCACTGGTTCGATTCCCAGTCAGGGTACATGCCGGGGTTGTGGGCCAAGTCCCTGTTTGAGAGTGTGCAGGAGGCAACTGATGGATGTTTCCCATGTCAACGTTCTCTCCCACTCTTTCTCCCTCCCTTCTCCTCTCTTGAAAAATAAATCAATAAAATCTTAAAAAAAAAAAATGGGCAAAGGACCTAAAAGACACTTCTTGAAAGAGGACATACAGATGGCCAATAGGTATATGAAAAAATGCTCATTACTAATCATCAAAGAAATGCAAATGAAAACCACAATGAAATATCACCTCACACATCAATAAATCAACAACAAGAGTTGGTGAGGATGTGGAGAAAAGGGAACCCTTGTGCACTGGTGGGAATGCAGACTGGTGCAGCCACTATTGAAAACAGTATGGAGTTTCCTCAAAAAGTTAAAAATGGAACTGCTTTATGATCCAGCAATTCCACTTCTGGGAATATATCCGAAGAAGCATGAAACATTAATTTGAAAGACTATATGCACCCCTATGTTCATTGTAACATCATTTACAACAGCCAAGATTTAGAAGCAGCCCAAGTGACCATCAGTAAATGAATGGATAAAAAGCCGTGGTACATTTACACAGTGTAATGCTACTTGGCTGTAAAATGGAAGGAAATCTTACCTTTTCTTTTCTTTTTTAAAAAGGTTTTATTTACTTTTAGAGAGAGAGGGAGAGAAACACTGATCTGTTGCCTCTCGCACGCTCCCAAGTGAGGACTTGGCCCGCAACCCAGACATGTGCCCTGACCAGGAATTGAACCAGCGACTTTTTGATTTGCTGATTGGTGCTCAATACACTGAGCCACCCCAGCCAGGGCAGAAATCTTACCTTTTATACAGCATGGATAGATGGGGAGATTATTATGCTAGGTGAAATAAACCAGTTAGAGAAAAATACGAGATAGAAATACCATATGATTTCACTTCTATGTGGAATTTAGTGAAAAACAAACAATAAACAAACAAAATAGAAACAGACTTGTAGATAGGGAGCACAGAGTGACAGCTGCCAGATGGGATGGGGTTAGGGGGCTAGGTGAAAAAGAAGAAGGGATTTAGGAAAAAAAAAACAGCCCTGGCTGGTGTGGCTCAGGGGTTGAGTGCTGGCCTGCGAATCAAAGGGTCACCAGTTCAGTTCCCAGCCTAGGGCACATGCCTGGGTTGCAGACCAAGTCTCCAATAGGGGGCGCATGAGAGGCAGCCACACATTGATGTTTCTCTCCCTCTTTCTCCCTTCCCTTCTTTCTAAAAATAAATAAATAAAATCTTAAAAAAAAAAAAAAAGGAAAAAAAAAAAACCCCAAAACTCAGACACAGATGACTGTATGGTGATTACCAGAGGGAAAGGAGGTAGGGGACAGTAGAAGAGGGTAATGGGGGGTGTGTGGATAAATGGTGATGGAAGGAAACTTGACTTTGAGGGGTAAACAAACAATACAATACACAGATGATGTATTAGAGAATCTTACACTTGAAATTTACATAATTTTATTAAGCAATGTCATCCCAGTAAATTGAATAAAATTTTTTTAAAAAACAAAAATTTTATCCTCACCTGAGGACATGCTTATTGATTTTATCTTCTATCTATCTATCTATCTATCTATCTATCTATCTATCTATCTATCTTTCTACCCTTAATCCTCACTGAAGGATATTTTTTCATTGTTTTGAGAGAGACAGAAAGGGAGGGAGAAAAACACTGATGTGAGAAACACTAATTTGTTGACCTTACAAATACTAATCTAAAAATTTTAAATGTGCCTAAAAACTTAAATACATTCATCTCAGACCCTGAATTTCTCTTGCCTAAAAAGAAATACCTCTTTTTGCTTTCACAATGTTCTTGCTTTTTCCACCTTTTATTTCTCAATTAATTGACATTTTCAGAACCCAAGTGCTCAGGGAAACTGGGGCCAAAGGGCTGCACTACCCAGTGGATAAAGGATCCAAAGGGAAAGAAACAAGGTTGGAATCAGCTCAGAGGAGCAGCCTGCTTCCCACAGGACAAAAGGAAAGTCTCTTTTGGAAGGTGCCACATCTCAACTCTCCAGGCTGAGTCAGAACCCCTGGAGTGGGCCAGTCCCTGGGGACCGAGGGGGAGGGACACCTACCTGAGCAGCCCCAGGAGTGAACTCTGGGAGCTCCAACACCCTCCTCTCCTGGGAGAACAATAGAAACCTCCCTCTCTCAGGCTTCATCTCACAGCAAAGGAACACTCAGCTGGATTCAGTGTCAGGTTCTGACCCACATGAACTCCAGATTCACAGACCCTAACCGCAGACACAGGCTCCCGACTTTCATAGGAAAGCTGGGGTGCACGAATTACACTCTGAGTGCACTCACACTATGGATGCAAAACTCCAACTATGTCTACAAACAGGGTCAGGGAGCCACAACTAAAACCTCAGAAAGAGCATCATCCCCCTCCCTCATGTGCACATACACCCCAGCTTTCCAGGGTGGCAGCTTCTCAGTGTACGGGCTCCTTCCATGGACGGTGTGAGCAGGTAGGACCCTTGCAGGGGGACACTCCCCAGGAAGACCCACTGGGCCTTCAAGTGCTTCCCTGTGCAGGCTCAAGGTGGAGGGATCTTCCTCAGCTTAAAGTAACTGGCCTGAGGCCTCTGTTCCCCACTGAAGTTGCTCTGAACCACCATTGATAATTTAAATGACACAAAGCCAGCGTTTGAACAATCAGCAATTATAAGGCGCTTTGCTAGCTCAACAAGAAAATCCACAAGTACTGCATTGCCAAAATATATATATGTTCATTAATTACAGTTTCCATGGCAAGATTTTGTTTTATAAGTTATTAATCATACTTCAACACCTCTGGCCTAGGCCCTGAAAATCCATTTGACTCACCCAAAATAAAAGAATAGACCTTTTAATATCCCTCCCTACACTGGGAGGAAAAAAGGGAGACAAGAATTTAATACATGCAATGTAACAATGAAATATTTTACTTTTCCTGTAAGTTAGCCCTCTCTGGCATCTTTGGAAATATTTTATACTGTGTTTCCAGTTGTAGTGAGTAAATAAATTTTTACCCATTGAAAACCCAAGACTAAAATCAAGTGGATAAATGTTTTAAGGTGACAAACTCAGGGAGAGGCAGTGCTGATCTAAAACACTCAGTAAAATTATACAAGAGGAATCTCTACCCAAAGGACTTCCCACAGGATGTCTGTGCCCAGGAAAGATCCTGGAAACAGGGGTATAAAGATTTTATGCAAAGTAGTTCCAGGTGGTTATTAGCTACTGTTCTCTCACGTAAAATATCCACATGCACAAACCTTTAAAAAAACAGTCATTCACAGACTGTAGGAAAATAATAAACAATGAAAATATTGAGTCTATTTTATTTAAAAGGAGACAACAGGCCAACAATGGACCACTTGTGCTAAGTCACATGACCACAACCAAAATTTAATACAGACCCAAAACTGAGCTATGTAACAACGTATGGCCAACAACAGACCATACAGGATGGCGGTCCCATGAGATTAGAATGGATTTGAAAACCTCCTATCACCTAGTGATGTCATACCCATCACAACATCATAGGGCAATACATTACTCAGATGTTTATAGTGATGCTGGTGTAAAAAAGCTTACTCTGTTGCCAGGGCTAGGAAAGTATAGCACATACAGTTATGTACGGTACATAATACTTGATGATAATAAATGACCATGTTACTGGTTTATGTATTTACGATACTATACTTCAGTGGTATCCAACCTTTTGGTGTGTCTGGGCCACCCTGAAAGAAGAGTTGTCTTGGGCCACATTAAATACACAAACACTAATGAAAACTGATGAACAACAACAACAACAAAAGGTTTTAAATAAATTTACAATTTTGTGTCGGGCCACATTCAAAGCCAGCTTGAGCCTCATGAGGCCCTCAGGCTGGACACTTTTTCTCTTTATTTTAAAGTGTACTCTTTCTACCATTTTCTGGAAAACAGTATGCTGTTTTATATAGGCAGCAGCCTCACAGATCTCATGTTCACTGTATCTTTTTCTTTTAATTTTAAAAATTTTATTTGTTTATTTACTTTTAGAGAGGGAAAGGGAGAAAGAGAGGGAAACATCAATGTGTGGTTGCCTCTCATGCGCCCCCTACTGGGGACCTGGTCTGTAACCAAGGCATGTGCCCTGACTGGGAGTTGAACCAGCAACCTTTTGGTTCACAGGCTGGCACTCAATCCACTGAGCCACACCAGCCAAGGCTAATTTTTAATTAAAATTATATTTTAATTATGTAATTAAAATTTATATTTATTGTATTATATTTTAATTTTATTTTTTAAATTACATTTTATTGATTTTGCTATTACAGTTGTCCTGGTTTTCCCATTTGCCCCCCTCCACCCAGCGCCCCCTACTTCCTTCAGGCAATCCCTCTGCCCCCACTGTTCATGTCCATGGGCCATGCATATAAGTTCTTTGGCTACTCCCTTTCCTCCCTTTCCTGTACTTTATATCCCCATGGCTATTCTGTAATTATCTATTTGTACTTCTTAACCCCCTCATCTCTTTACCCATTCTCCCATACCCCCTCCCCATCTGGCAACCTTCCGTTAACTAACTTCTCTTGCTTTTAAGAGTCTCTCTTTATCTTTAACCTTTGGCACTTTAAGTGTGATGTGTGTTGCAGTGTTCCTTTTTGCATCCATCATAATTGGGACTCTGTGCTTCCTGGACTTGCATGTCCGTTTCCTTCACCAAATTAGGGAAGTTTTCTTTTACTATCTTTTCGTATAGATTTCTTGCTCTTTCTCTTCTCCTTCTGGCACCCCTATGATGCAAATGCTGGACCTCTTGAAGTTGTCCTAGAGGCTGTTTGTTCTATCCCATTTTTTTTGGATTCTTTTTTTTTTCTTTTCTGAGTAGTTGTTTTTTGCTCCCTTGTGTTCCAAATAATTGATTTGATTTTTGGCTTCATCTACTCTACTGTTGTCTCCCTGTAAATTGTTCTTTATTCCAATTAGTGTATCCTTCTAGCTGGCTGGATCTTTTTTATGCTGTTGAGGTCTTCACTAAGTTCCTTGAGCATCCTTATAAACAGTGTTTTGAACCCTGCATCTGATAGATTGCTTACCTCCGTTTCATTTAGCTCTATTTCTGAAGGTTTTTATCTGTTCTTTCATTTGGGCCATGTTTCTTTGTCTCCTTGTTTTGGCAGCCTCCCTGTGTTTGTTTCTATGTATTAGTTAGAACTGCTTTGACTCTGTGTCTTGGTAGTGTGGCCTAATGTAGTAGGCGTTTGGTAGGGTCCAGTGGTGCAGCCTTCCCTATCAAACAAGCTAGGTACTCAAGGTGTGCCTTTGTGTAGGCTGAGTACACCTTCCTCTTGTAGTTGAACTTTGGTTGCTGTTGGCAGATCAATGGAAGGGATTTACCCAGGCCAGTCAGCTTCAAGGACTGACTGTGACCACAGACCACCAACCTCCACCCTCCGTGGAGAATCAGCTGTGCAGGGGCACAGTGGTGGTCTGTAGCTCTCCACTGGGTGCATTGGCCCTGGGGTTTCCTGAGTGGTGAAGGCCAAGGTCAGCCCCCACTGTGTTTTGCCAGGGGCACCCTGTCTGAGCTGTAAAGCAATCTGAGATGGCTGCTACTTGTGCTGGGCTTGGGGATTCCCAGGTGAAGCCAAGCTGTGATTCTAATCTAGCTGCCACTAGGGCTCACTGAAGCCAGCTGTTGTTTGTATGATAGACTTTAGGAGCCAAGACCAGCCATTTTTATGGAAAAACAACTTGGGTGGGCCCATAAGTTGGGTGGGGTAGAGCCTCTATGGATCTCTAAAGTGGGTCACACAGTGCCTAGCCAGGTTGATGGAGTCTCAGATATGGATGGCATCAGCCTACCAGCTTTGGGGGAGAGGGCACAGCAAAGGAACAATGGCCTGTGCTCGCCCCAATGCCAGATACACTTCAGTCTCTCCCTGTATAGCACTGGTGCCCTTCAAGCTGCCATCCTGGTTCTGGAGCTTAGAGGGTATGAGTCTGAGTGGGTGAGTCCATGTGTGGATTCCCTAAGAGGAACTGCTTAGGGCTCCAGCAGCCTCCTCCACTGACTCAACCCCCACTGGTTTTCACAGCCAGAAGTGGGGACTTATCTTCCTGGCACTGGAATCCTGGGTTGGGGGTCCTGATATGGGTCTGGGACTCCTCACCCTCGAGATATCCCTCCTAAATTTCTATCCACATGGGTGTGGGCCAGCTAGTTCCACCTCTGTGCCCCTCCTATCAGTCTGGATGGATGTGGTTTCCTCAATTCTGTAACTGTCAGACTTCAATTCAACTTGATTTCGTAGTTGTCAGACATCCGTTCAACTCCATTTCTGACGTTCCTGAGTGATAGCTGTTCTATATTTTAGCTATAATTTTGATGTGGTTGTGTGAAGTGGCAAGCCATGTCTGCCTATGTTGCCATCTTGACTAGAAGCCCACTGTGCCTTTTGATTGTATCATTTTCTCCTGTGCTTGATTTAATCTGTTTTTATAAGTTCAGTGGCCTAAGTGTACAGTGTTATAAAGTCTACAGTAGTGCACAGTAATGTCCTTGGCCTTCATGCTCACTCACCACTCACTGACTCAGGCAGAGCCACCTCCAGCCCTGCAAGCTCCATTTACCATTCACCTAGAAAGGAGTCACATTTTTTGTCTTGTACGCTATATTTTACTGTGCCTCTTCTTTGTTTAGGCTCACAAATACATACTCCCCTGCATTATAATTGCCTACAGTATTCAGTACTGTAACATGTTGGACAGGTTTGTAGCCTAGGGATAATAGGCTATACCATAACGCCTAGGGGTGTATTAGGCTATACCATGGTATTTTTTATTTATTGATTTTTAGACAGAAAGAGGAAGGGGCAGAGAGAGAGAGAGACAGAGAGAAACACTGTCCCACTTGTTTATGCATTCGCTGGCTGCTTCTTGTTTGTGCCCTGGTCAGGGGTGGAACCTGCAGCCTTGGTGTATCAGGATGATGCTCTAAACAGCTCAGCACCGGGATAGGGCTGCACCATGTGAGTCTGTGTAACTGAACTCAAAACAACAAAACTGCCTAAGGATGTACCTCCCAGGTTAAGGGGTGTATGACTATTTTATTGCGGTTTCAACCTCTCCTAGGAATAATTTTTAAACCAATCGGCCTGGAATTTCCTGATGGACACTAACTTGCCTAGTAAGACTCTTGTTGTTCCTTCTCCTAAGGAAAGGTGACCTTGCCTCAAACAATCCTTTCTTCTTTTCCTACTAACCTCTTAAATTGTATTTCTGCCTATAAAAGCCTTCCATTTTGTACAGTTCCTGGGAGATTCTATTTACTAGATAGGATACTACTTGATTCATGAATGGGAAATAAAGCCAATTATTTCTTCAAATTTACTCAGTTGATTATTTTTTTTTAACAGTTTGAAATGCACCACAAAAACGAATAGTAGATAACGATCCGGCAAATCAGAGGCAAAATGGCGTTTGGGAATTCTGGGGAGAGACTGGAAATGCGGACATTTGTCGCACAGCTAGGCCTGGGGGACAGGTGGCGGATTTGAGACCCTGCTACAC
>VMDR010024057.1:0-15244 GCA_007922815.1 Macrotus californicus | reverse complement strand
TTCTAAATGAAAGCTTGGCTGGATAGAGTAATTTTGGATGTAGGTCCTTGCCTTTCATGACTTGGAATACTTCTTGCCAGCCCCTTCTTGCCTGCAAGGTTTCTTTTGAGAAATCAGCTGACAGTCTGATGGGCACTCCTTTGTAGGTTACTGTCTCCTTTTCTCTTGCTGCTTTTAAGATTCTCTCTTTATCTTTCATTTTGGGTAATGTAATTATGATGTGCCTTGGTGTGTTCCTCCTTGGGTCCAACCTCTTTGGGACTCTCTGAGCTTCCTGGAAGTCTATTTCCTTTGCCAAAGTAGGGAAGTTCTCCTTCATTACTTGTTCAAATAAGTTTTCCTTTTCTTTCTGTTCCTCTTCTCCTTCTGGCACCCCTATGATTCGGATATTGGAACATTTCAAGACATCCTGGAGGTTCTTAAGCCTCTCCTCATTTTTTTGAATTCTTGTTTCTTCATTGTGTTGTGCTTGAATGTTTCTTTCTTTCTTCTGGTCCACACCATTGATCTGAGTCCCATTTTTCTTCCCATCACTGTTGGTTCCCTGTACATTTCCTTCATTTCCCTTATCGTATCCTTCATTTGTTCATCTAATTTGTGACCAAATTCAACCAAGTCTGTGAGCATCCTGATCACCAGTGTTTTGAACTGTGCATCTGATAGGTTGGCTATCTCTTTGTCACTTAGTTGTATTTTCTCTGGAGCTTTGATCTGTTCTTTCATTTGGGCCATTTTTGTTGTCTTGGAGCACCTGTTACGTAGTAAGAGGCGGAGCCTTAGGTGTTCACCAGGACAGGGCAGCCTCGTCGCTGTGTAGTGACGCTGTTTGTGGGGGAGGGGACCGAGAGGGAACAATGGCGGTTGCTCCGCTCTCTGCTGGTCACTTTCCGTGCTACCCACAGTCAAATTGGGCCCTTCTGATGCTGGTTGTGGTGCTGATTCCCGGTGGGAGGGCTTGTGTATATCCTAGGACCCTGTGGGTCTCTCCAACGAGCTCTCCTGTGAGTCCGGGAGTTTCTCCCGCTGCCCCCTCAACCCCCACGGGAGTTTTCAATCAGAGGCTCTGAGGCTTTATTTCCCCGAGCTAGAACTCTGGGTTGCGGGGTCTGTCTCGCTCCCCAGTTGTTTCTCCCGGTTTATCCTCACGAGGAAGTGGGACTCTCGGCCCGCAGCCACCACCTCTCCTGGCCCGCCACACCTTTACCAGATCCGCCAGCCACCACCCCGCCGCGTGAGTTCTCTCTGCCCCTCCTACCGGTCTGGATCTATGTTTCTTAATTTCTTGGTTGTTGGACTTCTATACGGTTCAATTTTCTGTCAGTTCTGGTTGTTTTTTGTTTTAAAATTTGTTGTTGTCCTTCTTTTGGTTGTGCGAGGAGGCACAGTGTATCTACCTATGCCTCCATCTTGGCTGGAAGTCTCTCTCTCTGTCTTCTGTACCTTCTTCGTTTAGGTGTGTCTTTTTGCTTTTCTTTCTCCTAAGCTCCAAGGGCCCTTTTGCCTCTGTAAGTTGTTTCCTGAGCCCATGTAGCCCAGGTGGCTCACTTCTTCCACAGCTCACTTCTTCCACTTCTGTGGCTTTCCAAATAAACTTTTGCTTGTATTTGAGTCTTGGCTCTAAATTCTTTCTTAGCCAAACTCAAGTACTGTGGTTGCTGAGCCAAGGTCCAATCTCTGGTAATATTCTGGTGCCATTGCACCATTGACATTGAGGTGGGAAACTCTGCTCTCCTTCATTGGCATCAACCGAGACATAGGACACCATTTTCCATGATTCTTTCCCCCACATTCCTAAAATGTCATTCTGGGAAGCAGCTGTATGTGGCAGCATTTTACTGAGAAAATAGGTAAGAGGGAGAGAAATTATATGGCATTCCATAGTCAGATAGTCCAAAATGGAATATTTAGCTCTTTAAAAAGTCCTTTAGCCGTTTCTTCCAACCTAAGTTCTGGATGCCTGCTATTTTTGTTGGCATCTCCTCTCTTTTCTCACTGTGCTGCCTTTCAGCCACTCCAAAAAGGAAAATAATAGTTTCTCATACTTGTTTATGCTGAACAATCCTGCTCTCCATTCTCTACCTGGAACCTGCTTGGGCCCCCTCCGCTTGGCTGTCATTCATCATCAATGCACTGACTGCTCCACGTCCACTCATTCTCCTTTCTCCCTGGTTATGTGACTTACATCACTGCCACCACTTGCACCCCTACTCCTCTGAAAGCACAAGTGGATATACCCACTTTAGTTTAAAATGATACTCCCTCCCATTTTTCCTTATAGAAGTCTGAGAGGAGGAAAAACCTTGGAAGCAGAAGAGCTTATTTATTGAATGCTTTATTTCAACACTTAAAGGATGAGGGCCAAGTCTTATTCATCATTGTGTTCTTATCCCCTCTACATAGAGGAGGCATCCAACATGTATTTATTGCACGAATGAATTTACAGAGTCTAGGAGAGCTGCACTGGAGTCAGATGTGTTCATCTTTTCTTTAAATAGCTCAGCACCACCTAATGTTCCTATTATCTCATATATACTGTATTTGAGTATATTCAGGGCACTATTAACTTGAAAACAGGTATCGTCCTCTGGCTTGCATTCTTTTCACAGCATTCTCGTGGACGTCTAAGGTAAAGCAGTGAGGATCTGGCAAAAGGTTTTGATTTTGCAGACTGTGTTGTTATTCTCTTCAGGGGCCCTGGCTGCCAATATCCCTGAGATAGAATGAACTTTTGACTCTGGGCACTGCACAAAGCCTCAAGCTGTTCCCTGCAGGAGTGAAGAGCTTGGATGGGGTTAAGGACGGTGGTAGCTTTGCTAATGCTTTAAGGCAGTTTCACCTACATCTGTATCAGTGAGCATGTCTGCACCTGAGAAGCACCTCAGACCAGCCAAAGATCAGGCTTGTTTTGAATGTGCCATCCAGGACTCCTGGGCATCCAGCTATTGGAATCAGTGTGTGCCAATTGTGTTTTTCTTTACGTGAACCCCAACAGCTTTGCCACCAGAAGTTGCCTCCTGTGTATTTTTTAAGCATTCTGTCCTTGAAAGGAGTTTCATCTCTTACCTATCCTTAGTTTTTTTTTCCCCCTCAGGAAAAATGATCTCACAAAACCATTTTAACTTAACAAAATTATTAACTTGGGCTGAAAAGCTTTATGTTTGAATAGGGCATTTCTTTACTTCCAAAGTAGCTTTTCAATAAGAAAACCAATGGTGACAAAGCTGTTGACCTTGAAGATGAAATATTTGCCTTTTTGTGCTGTGTACTTTCTCAGAAGAAAGTTACGCTGTTTTACCGGGCCTTTGGTGAAATACTGTGGTTCCCCACATAGGTAGAACACTGCATTTTCGATCAACGGCATCACAGGTTTTCCGACTTTCATCCCCACTGCCTGCGTTTTGTTTGGAAGCCAGGACAACAGACCTGCTGGTGCTGTTCGAGCAGATTTCTTTGTTCTCTTCTCATTCTGAAAACCATAAAAATTCCTACTCAATAAAAAAATAACAGTTGAGCTTCAGTTTAGTATTGGTATTGTGTCTCCAACAGCGAGCACTGCAGCATGCTCTGGAGGAAGCTTTTAGGAGATTCCATAATTTCTTCCTGACCCCAGCTGGTGATCAGTTTATGTCCTGAAGCTTGCTGATGAATAGCCCTTATAATTCCCATCCTCGTGTGGGTGCGTTCTGGCTTGCCCTTATCTAAAAGGAATATCTGACAGTGTTTTGAAATGTTATTCCTTTGTAAGCAGGTAGAGAAACACCTTAGATTAATAGCCTCTTATTTGCTAAAAAGAGAGAGCATTTTGTATGTCACATTAGAATGCCCTTCAATGACTCTAACCCATTAGGGTGTTTATGATCCATTTGTGATTTTCTTCTCTCACCTTCCCTTTAATATATTAATAACTTAATCATTCTATGGTTCTTTTATTCTTTGTTCATGTGTTCTTTTATGCAACACACATATATTAAGCATCTTTTATGTAAAAGGCACAATGTAAGATTATTGGTCTTGCCCTCCTCCAAAAACAAAAAAATCACACACAAAAATAAGTTGCTGACATCAATGGATTTACAAGCTGGTAAGGAAAATAATGAAGTGCGCACAATACAGAGAAGTTAAAATGCCTTTATGTTTCATGTTTTTAGCTTTTTTCTACAATTTCCAAATCACTTCCACTGTGTGATCTGATGTGCACACCGCAGTGTGTTCACGTAGAGTTGGGATTAGAATCCAGATCTTCTGTTTCTCTTTCCTCCTGGTAATTATGACTTTAACATCCTTGTGTCAACTATATTGTACTTAGCATTAAAACTACACTTAAAAGATATAGTTGCTTTTCTGAAGATTTTGTCACAAAATGCATAAAATGGATTTCATTTCGCCATAATCATTCCCCCATGTCATTGAAGTTGTCCATTATAGTGTTTCTTTCCATGCCTGTTAATTTCACTCGTCCCAAGACCATTTGAAAAAGAGGGCATTATTGTAATTAGAATGTTCGTCAGGAAGTGTGGATGGCAGACTGCACTTCTGGCAGGGACGGCAGCAGGAGACAAACAAAACATTCTAAAAGGTACCAGTAACTACCACTTAAAATATGTGCAAAGAGAAAAGAATTCCCTTCCTAGGAAGCTACAGTTAATTTACTTCTAAGAAGGGACACGACCGTCTGGAGCAGATTGTATTGGTTGTTTAACCCCCAAAGGGAAAAATAAAATTCTATCTCCCAAATAAACTTTACTTTCAATTATGATCTCTATAGCCGCTTCCAGCTCTAAAATTCTATGGTTCTAATTATGTTGTCTGTGAATGTGTCGCAACTTCTCTAACAAAAAGACACTGTGTGGCTCCAGGTAAAGTGAAGATATGAAAACAAATGGTTAACATGACAGATAGAGAAAGCAGAGCCACATAATTCTTTTTTTTCCCCCTGGGTGATGTGACTCAGTGGCTTTGTGTTGGGTAAGCACAATCTGAAAGAAGACCCACATTGATGAGTCTATGCTGGCAGAGACAAAATGGTGGATTGTCAATGAATTATTCCACGCTGGGAGGATGGGTATATTTAGTTTCCTTAAACTAGCTGCCACATTTAGAGTGTGTTTTTTTTTTTTTTGTGAAGCATTTTCTTATTGTTACCATCTTTGCATCATAACAACCCTGTGATATGGACAATGTGATAATCGACACGGCCTACATCAGAGGCTCTAAATTTGTTTTCTTTTTTTTTTATTTGCTTTCTTCATCAAATACCTGAGTGACACAATATACTCAAATCAGTAATATTGCTCAGGATGCTGGTGGTTGTCAACAGGAGGGCTTTTCCGTGCTCTCCAGGATGCATATTGGAAATATGAAGATGGGCTTCACTCCACAGTGAATTTGATTTTTATTTTTCAGCCCCTCCAAAAAAAAGCTCCTCTCGACCTCTTCCAGTTGTAAATTATTATTTCTAACTGAATGACCATCTTTGTTTATCTAGAAGTCCTAGAGATGCAAGTTGAGGAAAATCAAGGAGGTCACCAGGATTTCTTCACTACCATAGTGAAGGAAGGGGTCAGGAGAGAGGAGAGTGGGGAAGCATGAGTTTCCGACTAATTTCTGCCTCAATAGCGTGGGTGGCCAGACCATGTGATGGCACCATGCAGAGAACACTGAGGTTAATCAGCTGTTAAGTCATGCCTCCCCATTACTTGAATTGGTTTACTAACCTCTTAGCATATTTATTTTTCATTTATATCAAAGGAAAGAATCATAACAACATGCCTTTCTGCATGTGGTATGTTTCACAAAATGATCTTACATACAAACCTGGATATCTTACTTTCAAAGAAAGAGAATACTGGTAAACCTTATGAATGTTAACTAACATTTATTGATTGATTAAGGTGTTTGAGTTAGTAGTTTGTTTACACAAGAGGAAGATACAAATAATAACTCCTAAAGGACATAGGGTTTGAACAATGTAGAAGGCGGGTAGAATGCGACAAGAAGAAATTTATAGCTGGGATATTAGTGAATTCTAAACAAAAGTGGTTGCTTTAAACAGTGTGTAATTTGTTCAGCATTAGGAAGTGCTGTTGAGTGGCTGGGATGTCAGAATAAGTATGGAAAAAGGGAAAATTGAATTAATAGGCCCCAGATGTAGCACAAAGAACTGTTAGTGCCAGAGTAACTATTCTTGAGGTAGAAGCATGGTAGTTTTTGAGTAGGGATATGTGACAAAGCTAACCTTGTACCAATATATGTAACAATAAACAATTAGGAGACCCTCACAATGCTCCAGGTAAAAGTTTTGAGGGCAGAAATTGGAATAACAGCAAGTTCCTACCTTGTGGTAGGAACTATAAGAGAAATAGAGGTAGAGACACAAGATTTGGACCTGGCTGGATATAAATTTGGGGTACTGTAAACAGAATCAAGCATGAGTGGAAGTTTATTTGTTGCTAGGCATATAGACTATGTTTTCCCACTGAAATGATATTACAGTGGTTATGTTTCCAGTTTCATTTTTAAAACACAATTCAATTCATAGTGGGACTCCTAATTCAGAAAAGTACGGTATGATGGCATTCGGGGATCAATGCAAGAGACGTGAGAGAGTTAATCAACAAAGTTCTAACACATTGGGTGTGGGGGGCAAGAGGAAGTGAAAACGATTCCAAGGTTGTGAACTTGGTGAATAAACAGATAACGATGCTGTTCATAGACAGGGGAATATAGAGGAGGAGTCTGGAACACGTGGAATTTGCGTTGGTGGCTTTGTGTTAAAGTACGTTGCTGGCCAGCTCTGTGTATATCACTAGTGCCTTCCAAAAGACCTAAGACAGTTTGGGCCTGGAGTTTCTGTATAAAACTGGGGTTTACAGAGAGGTTGATAATCATGTCCATAGAGAGGAAATAGTTGAAAATGCAGAAATAAATGGGGCGCCACTGATAAAGAGTAAGTATAAAAAGGAGAGAGAAGGGGTGGCCGAGATCTTTGGAGAAAATATATGCGAGACAAGCCTGATAAACCTCCTGAGAAGAACTAAACACACTTGATTTAGAAGAATGACACCACACAAGTCAATGAAAAAATTAGCCAGCTCAGCATGAATTGAAATTGACATTAATTTTTTTCCACCTAGAATTCGTCAACAGGATGTGTACTTCCCATGCTGGTTTGGGAGGACGTACTGTCCTCCGAAAAGGACTATTCTCCCTACGTCTTGTCTTCTGACCTTGGCTACATCTCATAGTAAGTTCAGAGTAGTTCATGATGAATTGAAAATTTGGTCATTGCAGAAAAGGATCGATTGTTGTGAAAATGATTGTTGTGACTGTCTGCTCAAGTAGGAAGTGTTACTGCTTTCCAGCTTTTGGTTTTCATTGGGCATGTGTTATACTACAAGGACAGCATAGATTTAAATTTAAAATATCCTTTATTTAATGACGAGGTTTTATTATATGCAGGAATCAAAACTCAAAAGCATACTACTGCAATATACAGCTTCTCAGGAATGACAACAGTTTGTGTGTGTGTGTGTGTGTGTGTGTGTGTGTGTGGTCAAATATATCTTGGTTCTTGCTTTTTAAAACAAGCAGAGCAAAGATGACATGATTTGTACATGTTCTCAGTTGTCACTTCTGGAGTGGTGTTCGTTTTCAGCTGGGTAATGTTTCTCTTGTGAAGATCAAAGAAAACTAAAGCTTCTAGGTTTCTATACATAGAGTACCTCTCCTGGTTTGTAACATGTGTGCTCCCCAGTTTGTTTAGCCAGTGACCTCCAATTTGAGTCAAAAGAAGTGGTGTTCACCACAGAATGAGAAATGATTCATTTCTGGCTCAACTTTAAGCCTTGAGCCAGTTCCTGCCTGCAGAATTGTCTGGTAAACCCGGTTGTATGCAGAGGCTTCGAGGCTTGAACTTCCACAAAGTGCTCTCTTAATCAGTCATTTCACTCAGGTCCCGTCCTGACAGAGCCAAGGGCCCTGAAGGGGAAGTGCTAAAGGCTTATCTCTTTGCAACCAACTTCTTATGGGACTTGACCACTCTCGGGGCTTCCGTTGCCTGCTGAGTTCTTTGCCTTGGACCCCTTTTCCTTTTTCCCCCTAGTGTGTTGAAATGTAAAGTCTAATTGATGAAGGCCACAGAAGTTATCGTGATTCCTGAGAGATTCTGAAACACCTCGCTCAGTTCTTGCTCCCTTACAAGGCTCTGACAATCTTTCTATCTGGCTTCTATCTTTTTTCAGCTTTATTTCTTTTCCCAGCCCCCTTCGCAGCACTGCCCCCACCCCTCACCTTTTGACAGCCTATTTAGTACTCTGCTTTCCTGAGTGGAGAGAGTTGCTCAGCAGAGTATCATGCTGTAATGGAAACCGGGTCCCCGGGGTGCCCACTGCCTGTCCCTGAAAGCTTTTTCATCTTGTCCCTTGTTACCCCAGAGAATAATTACTTCAAAGACCAGTCCCAGTGCCTGGCATTTCAGTTTATCTCATTACCTCCGTTTTTTGCCAAGCCCGCTAGTGGTGCCAGAAATCAAATCAGGGTTGCTGGCAGGATTGCCTGCCTAGCGTGTTCCGCCTCTCCACTGCCCGACACTCGAATGTTCCCTGATTGCAAGCCCTGTCATCATCTTCTTTGAATTAGCTGTGCCTCCTGAAATGGCATAACGGCCGGGCAGTGCTGGAGTGCTGATGTGGAGTCCTGTTTTAACTGTCTGTCAAAGCCTGGGCTAATGAATTCTATTAGCATATTAGCTTGCCAGCTTAGGGAGCCCACGAGGAGCCGGGCAGCCAAACGCAGTTGGCAGAGTACAACCTCAGTGCTTCAGAGCACTCCTTGGCAGTGGTGGCACCGGAGACTCCAGTAATGTAAATGTACAGACATGGGAATGTATGCACAATTAGAAAGGTTATTTGTTATAATAGACTCGAGCAGGAGGCAATGGGATGAGAGATGACATTTTTTGACTGTGGGGCCTACCTCAGGCATTTTAAAGAATAAGAGAGCCTTGACAGTGCCCCAAGGCTCTCTTAATCTCATCTTATATTCTTTTCGGAAATTAGAATGTATGGAAACAAGGTTTATTTTTCACGTGGCTTCTAAAAAAAATGGCTTGAGATACTCATCTGGTATTAGTTTCATTTTAACCATGATGGCCAGTGATTGACATCATTGCTTTAATGATTGGGCACCATTCTTAAGACTGCTCGTTGAGAATGGATGAAAGCTTAATGACCAAGGCACCCCCTTCTCAGCCCTTCATTGCAATTCAGCTCCCCGTAATAGCAAAATATGGAATCGTTAATAAGAAGAGTGCATTTTTCCAGCAAACAAAGACTTGAAGTGGATATATATTCATTGCTGGTTTTATTTTAGTGTTTAGGATAAACTTACTGTAAGTGCTGGTACAGGGTTGCTAAGCAACCAGTGGTGATTGTTATGCCCGATATTCAACTCTTAAAGGTATGCTTAATGGCTGTAATCTTCAATTTTGTTTGACATTAATTTTAAAATGTAAAACTTGAAATACTTTATGTTGAAAATTTTTAAGTATTGCGACATGGTATTACCACTAAAAATGTGACGGGCACTGAATTCCAGAAAGGTTTCTTAGAGCTGTTTAACTTGTGGTTGGAGCTAAATTATTCTGCCCACCAAAATAACTTCTGAATAAAGTAACAAATTAATTCACATTAACCTGAAAGACTTTGTGAAAACCTGCATATTTCTGGGTAAAGGATTGCAGACATAGCAAATGTGATGATAAGGGCCGTAGAAGTTTATTCTTCAACTGTTTTTGTCAATTGTTTTAAATCTGGTCACTTTTCAGTCTTTGCTGTCAATAGAAGAAATACATGAGGAACTCTGACTTACTGCATTGAATGCAGCACTGCAATTCTACTATTTATTTTGGAAAGACAACCCACAATGCTCCAACATAGGATATTTTTTTTTTTTTACTCCAAGATCATGGTGTTTAAAATTCTTTATGATCTTATTTTATTTTTCTTTCATTTGCTTACTTTTTTGTTGCAGTATTATTTATCTGTTTTTCCTTTCTTAAAAATAAATATAGTGTGACTCTTTTTATGGCAAATACAGTTGACCTGTTGTTTGACCCTCTGGAAACTGAATGAGTGCAGTGGGATGAAGTTAAATAGGTCATTAGCTATTGTAGACACTATTAGTTGCTTATTTAACAGCAAATCCTCTTTGTGATTCCCCACCCCCTAATTTCTTGCTCAGAACCTGATTTTGTTTATGGTCTTGGAGGAAGCTGAGACCCTTCCTAGCCCTTCAGCAAGGTGATTTTTGATTAGTTCAAGGCTGAGTCAAGGACAATAAATCCAGTCCCCTTGACTGACATTGGCTTAGGACCAGGCATGCGATACAATTCTGGCCAAAGAAATATGAAGAAAATTTGAGAAAGGGATGTACCCTAATTTACCAAACTGGCATTTGGATGTTATATGATCATATGATATTTGAAACCACTGCACCAGATTATAACAACAAAGGAGTCAAACAGGAGTGAAAACCTGAAGATAGAAGATAAAAAAGATGTAATTGTTGGGCCACTGAATTAGTCAGCCTTGGAACTTTGGACTTCTTTGTATGTGAGAAAATACGTCTTCCTTATGGTTTAGACATAAGCTTTCCATTTCTTGTAGCTAAGTCATCATAACTAATGTTACCTGGCATTATTTTATTTTTAGGTAGGATTTATACAAAGACAAATATTTATGATTTTGTAGATGTCTTATTCTCTCAGTTCATTAAAACTGCAGACAATGTACAGTATTTTCTTTGCTTCAGTTGGTTGTCTATCTATAGCATACGCTTCCACATTTGCCTTCAATGCAGCAATCAGATGAACTGATTGATTGTTTTGTTCATCAATTGTTTGTAGGCAAACTCCTCTGCCAGGAACAGTTATAAATATAACACAATCCCTATAATCAAAAGATATTCAAAAAGACAAAAAAGTATTGTATTTTTTGATGCACACTAAGAATGTATTTTTGACTGGAGAAGATGAAGATGATAGATAGGAATAAAGGAAGGAAGAATTTAATTTGTATTTTAAGCAGTAAAGCCCTGTTAATAATGACATTTCCATAAAAATACATTGGCTCTCTCAGTGTCAGTTTCTCCTGTGAGTGTGTGCAGGAAGGCAAGTGCAGATTACAGTGGCGCACACCTAGAGCTCAGTCATACAGCATGCTGGGTATGCCTAGGACTGGCAGTGCTAGATGGTATGCAGTGATAAACGGAGCTTCGGTTTGCACTAAAACCGCACAACTCAGGACACACAAACAGATTTATCTTGGCAAATGGCCCCCAATCAGAGGAAAGATGAGTGATACATACACTTAGAGGACAGAGACTCTTATTATTGCTCACTCTTCACTCCAACCATACCAAATTATTCACAAATATTATACTAAGCTATTCAACAAATACTAAGCTGTTCCCAAGTACTAAGCTATTCTGTGCTCTACACCATGTACATGCCAAGACCTTTATATGAACTGCCCTCTGTTCCTTGCTTGTTGGCTAAATTTTATTGATTCTTCAAAGGCATCTCAACCACTAATACTCAGATCATCACTTCCTGTGAGCCTTTAAAGGTTTAATAAGCCTGTTCTGCTGCTTGCATCTTATACAGTATTATGCTATTCACTTCCCAGCAATGCCTGCTTTCCAGGTTCTTCCTCTTCATTAGCTTGGTGCTTCTTTGAGGAGGGATCCATGGTTTGTCCCTGTTTAAAAATTTTCTTTTTCTCTTTGTATCTTCAATACCTAAAACAGAGCCAGGCATGTAGTAGGCAGCCTTTATAGGCTGCTATCATGGTCTGAAGTGGGAAAGATGCTGCAAATGCATTGTCAAGAATTAGAGAAATTAAGCTTCACAGTTATATAAGTAATGTGCTCACTCCTCTTTAAGGCAGCATCAGACTACATGCACCAACGTAGCTTCCATACCAACAAATATGTTGAACCAATTCACTTCAGTGCATATTACTGAATTTATAATTATCTGTACCATTTATTTCTCTTTTCCTAAATGTTATTTGGGACTTTAGTCATTGAAAATGCTCTGTAATGAAACAAAGAGGAAAGATGAGACTCAAAAATGTCATTATTTTAGTAATATGAGAGGAAAAGTGAAATTAAACTTTACAGCTAATGTGGGAGGTTTTGATTCCCTGCAGGGTTTCATTTTTTTTCCCCCTCTGGTCCTACTCATTGAGATAATAGGTAAGTGAGATCTGAGTTTATTGGTAGATACAATTGGATGGGTCCCAACGAACCTCACTTTATTTTGTAATTAGAAGCTCATGGCATAGTTAACTCAACTTGACCACTGCCTTTGTGCCCGCTACTCCTGGGATGACCGCAGTGGAATCTGTCTTTAGCAGTCTCTTTCAGTCTTTGCTAAACAGTGCAGTTAGGCCTGAGAGAGCTGTGAAATGAATAAGAGAATATTGATGCCCCACTATTTAATTGCCTTCTAAATCCATGGTAAATTTTTTAGTGATTTTAAACTCTGAAAGAATAGCAGACTCATTGATTTCTATAATTCATTTATTTAGGGATTTCTATTATCAACTGCATTTGATTGATGGCTTCATGACAAATAGCTGTGTGCTCAGCATATACCAGCACTCTGTAAGCTCACTCAGCCATAAACAATGTGTGATATAATTCGTAGGTCCTTTTGCTGAGTCTGTATTTTGCTATTTAGGGAAGAACTGATTGAGATTCCTTAAGTGAAGGAAGTAGAGTGAAATTCCACTTAGTTCCCTTGGCGAAGAAAAAAACCACCATGATATTTGTATGTGGACCCTGAGAATGCTCAAATCCTATTTTGAAATTCTGTGGCATTTACTCCAAAATGTCAAGCCCTGGCTCGTGGTCCCGAACACAGCAGAGTCACTTGACAAAGACAGTGGCGTGCTGTTTGTGTGCCGTGACGGCTGTGTCCATCTCTAAGTCTGCTTCACTCAGACATAAACGATGGCAGATAATGATGTCTTCATCAAAAATGAAAGCATAGCCCCATAAATCTTCTTAGTTTTTTTCTTATCGAAGACTTGGATTCACATTACGTGAGATTCCAGTCCTGAAAACTTGAGGGCCAGGGAGACATTATGGACTCTGTGTATTTCTTTCAGATCATATAAATAGAAACTTGTGATATCTGTTTAAAAGTACTCTAATGGCTTTCCTGATTACAGATCAATTAACTTATATGAAAAACCTAGAAAATAAAAAAATGTAAAAAAGGAAATTAAAATTACCAATCAAACTCCTAACCAGAGATCAACATTATTAACTTTAGCTAATTAGCTACTGTAAATGAATATTTTCTTCTTAGGACACTAAGCAGGCATAGCTTATTATTAGGAATGGGTTAATGTTGGTCATGATGTTGAAATTCCTCTGTTTTTTTCTATTTACCTAACATCTACCAGAGAGCGCAGACCTGGAGCTCGGAAGTTGAGGTAGGTGCACTGTGGCAAGTTGGATAAGTGCCTGGCTGCACCAGGTGCCAGACGTCCCTCACCTTTTGTGAGGTGAGACACGAAGCCATTACCGCTATGTGCTGCAGGAGAAGAGAAAGTTTCATTTTAATCTCATTTTTGGCTTTATAATTTATATATTCACAAATACAAATTTCAGCTATAAAATAAAGTGAAGCTATGAACAGCGATTAAGAAATTATGCCATCTTTTTAGATAAAGTAGCGTGAAAATATTGACTCTCAGAATATGTTGATTGGTTGATTTTTAAATACAGATTATGATGGGATTAGAAACTACTGCACTGATTTTAGAGCAAGATCAAACAAGTAAGTGTCTTGATGGACAACATTGCTGTTGTCATCTAATCTCTATTTTACAGTAGCTTCCCTGAGTGTCAGATAACTATTCTTGGTTATTTGATGAAATGGGTTAACCATTTCACACACAGCTTCTTGGGATTTAAGAAACATGCAATGAAAAACACATTGAGATAATCATGCCTTATAAGAATGTTATCTGCCTTTTAGGGTGAGTAAAAGCTTAGTCAGCTAATGTTTATGAAATCACTACAGCTTTTAGGAAAAAACTAAAGACAATAATCTGCAATACTAATTTACTAACCATGGGTAAATAAACTCTGTTTGAGAATAATGTAACAACTCGTAACTATTTGGGACTTCTAATGGACACTTTTTGTCACACGAGTTGTACCATATTGTAGCTTTATAATTAGTAAATTTATGGTTTATGATATTGAATACTGAAATGTTTGTATTATTATAGTTAATTTTTAATTACAATAAAGGAAAAAATGATACCCTATAAATCAAAGATGAAGTTAATTCAACAAAACTTGTATAATTTTCCATGTAGCCTGCTACTGTTCATTCTGAGAGAGGCACCAAAAGATATTGCAATAATTTTTTTTGCCTTTCTTAGCTTCTTCCTCTTCTTCCTCTTCCCCTCCTCTTCCTCCTCCTTCTTCAAATGTAGATTTGCTTTCTAAATATCCATTAGTGATGCTCAGTAAATTGGACATACTTTTTTCTAAAATTTCCTTCAATCCCTTTGTATTTCTACTTTTAACCCTTTCTTGGGGGCTACCATGTTTTTTAAGTTTGTTCTCACTGCATAGTAGCTTACTAATTGTTTTTGTTTAAGAACTAAAGCTTCAACATCTCAAGGAGTAGCCCTTAATTCTACAGATTGATGGATGAAGCCATAATCAATCTTTTTATATGCCCTTTTCCCAATAAACATTGATCATAAAATATTACTCGAGCTTTGTAATTCTAAACCAAAAAGTTTTAACTGTTTGAGTCTATTTTGACAGTCTACTTAACTCCTTTTCTGATTCCAGGGGTTGTTCGCTAAGCTAAGCTTTGTTTAGACTAGTTGCACTGTCGCTGAGATGTCGTGACCAGAACTAGCAGACACCTTGCTGCCTTAGAGAGATCTAGTCTTGAAAATGTTTTATACCTGAAAGACTTCCAGGAGTCTTCAGCATTGTGTTCTCTTTAGCCATAGAGGTGAAATAAGCCAGTTTTAGGAGGAATTGTTCTTAGTTCTTTCTAAATATTTTCTTAGAATTTTAGTAATAAGGTCTCATGTCTTATACATGTATTTCTATATTACTGTTTTTTAAAGTTAATCTTTTAATATGCATTAAAGCCGTATACCATTTTTCTTTCTACTTAGGCAGACTTGGAGGGGTTTTGGGG
>VMDR010024056.1:0-15241 GCA_007922815.1 Macrotus californicus | reverse complement strand
AAAGTAAAGTAGACTAATGTCAGGGAGGGTTGCTGTGTAGTGTGTACAATTATTTACAATAGTACTGGAACAACAATAATATGACAAGAAATACATGATTTGGATAACCAGAACAGAAAGTACCCAATCAAGAGTAGTGTGTTATTGGTACACAAGTGAACTGAAAGAAGGAAAATTAAAATACAAGACAGAGAGAATAAGGAAAACCAGTCAAACAATGCAATTAAGCAAAGAAATAAAATGAGGAAAACTAAACATAAAGAAAAGAAATTTAAAAAATACTAATAAAATAAAAGTAGTAAAAATAATTTTAAAAATAATAATAATACATGTAAACAATAAAATGCCAGCTCTATGGGATAGCAAAATGACATTTGTCTCAGTTTCTTAGTTTTTGGTGTTATCCTTGTGCTCCTCCTTTGGATCTGTCTCTGGACCCTTTGTAACTCCGCATCTTATTGTCTCATTTGGGGGGGAAAGAAAAAGGAAAAAAATAGAGAGATGAACAAAAAAGAAAAAATATATAATAAGCCTCTTGTTGACTTTAAACCTGTTCAGTGAGTTCTGCTGGTCCTCCTAGATGCTGCAGGAAGAGGGGGGCTGAGCTTCACTTTTCTCCCTTCATATGGTTTTGAGAGGATGAGGACCAGATCTGAGTCGCAATAATCAATTTCCTGGCCTCCTGCCCAGGTCCTCCATGAGCTCCCAGGCTCAAATCAGCCACTCAAGCTGTTCACAGCATGAGTCAATCTCAGGCATGCTGTTTCACTCAGCCACTCAGTCTCTGGGCAAGCACAGCTGAAATCACCCTAGGGGTGAGTCAGCTGCTGCTTGAGAGTTCCTTACAAAGCAGCTGCCCACTGTTTGTAACAATCACATGGCTTTTCACATAACCCAACTTTCCAAACCAGTCCTGAGACTACCTGAGTCAGGGTCTGACTTGGCCCAATTCATCCCTTCTCCATTTGTCACCAGGCAACTCAATTTCTCTGGTACTAGTGTCCACAGTCCCAGTGGATGTGTACCACTTCTGTGTGTTTCCCACTTCATCTCTATTCCCCCCAGCAACTTCTAGCATCCTGGTCCCTCCCAATGCTGGGCTGTCCTCCCTGCTCTGGTAGGGGAGGGAGCTGGTGATCTAACTCTCCTCCCCATATCCTGTGGCAGGCGCCGAGGCCAGGGGCTGAAGCAGCCCTGGTCCATGCACAGATCCCAGGGACCTTACTGTCCCAGCGCAATCTCCTCACCATCTATTTTTCCAATGTCCTCTGCAATTTTTGGCCTCCAAACTTCATATAAGCTGGGATTCTGTTGACTGTTCACTCTGTCCTTCAGAAGATCAGCTAGGTGTTTGAGCTGGGCACAGGAAGAACTGGGCTCTGCTCCCACCTACCTCACCACCATCTTCCAAATTCTCAACAAATAAAATCTTTTTAAAAAATTTTAAAAAGAAAATATGCATGATTAGAGGGTAAGTAGGAGGCAACATTAGAGCTAGGCTACAGAGCAGATGAGCAGAGAATCAGTGCTAGAGACCAGCCTCAGGCAAGAGAGTAACAGTGAAGGGCCAATTTAAGGGCGTCCGCACCTACAGGATCTGGAAAACTAGGTCGAATGAACACTGCAAACAATGGCTGTGCTTTAATCTTGCAGGCGAGGCTGGGCTGGGCTAGAAAGTGAGATTGTGTAGATAGGCACTCTGCCAGTGGCACCTCCCTTCCTACACTGGGTTCTAACTGCAAAAAGGAGGGACAATGAGGATGAGAAGGCCAAAGCATCATTGAAGGTGACAATTTCAACTCTCAGGATGCCAGCTGGAGTGGACTCATGTTCTGGGGTTATTCCTCTGGGTAATTTCCCGTGTGTGATTCTGATTAAGTCCTTTGGGACATTTATTAGGTTATGATCAAAAGCAGTCATTACTAAAATATGGCTTTAATAAAACCACAGCAAACATCCAGGGCTGGCCTTGCTGTGAAAGAAAGTCTTCTTCCATTGTTCCCTGAGGTCTGAGATGCTGTAATGGTGCCAAATCATGATGACAGAGAAAAACACCCCTGACACAGAAGTGAGTGACCTGAGGAAATAGGCCCAGTGAAGTCACTTGGTTCCTTGTGAGCACTCTCCTCAGCAACTTCAGGGCCCAAGCCAGGCAGGACCAGGGTGTTAAGATTCAACTACTGGGGGTAAAAGAAAGTGCTCAGAAGGTTCTAGAAAGGGTCAGGGAATGGAGGGAGAGAGCGCAGAGACAGAGGAGGATCAGAGACACAGAAGGAAGGTCTGGAAAAGAACAGGCTTCCTTGTCCAGCTCTGTCACTAACTTGCTATGTGGCCTTATACACATTGCTTGTACTTTGAGAACCTCAATTTTCTATCCCCATAAAGGTAGGGAATGGGATTTGAGGGCTCATAAGAACTTTTCTAGCTTCCAAAGTCCAAAATCTTGTGAACTGGAGGCCTCAGTGCTGCATGGCTTCTATGATGGTTAAAAGATTCTTTCTGGGCCTTGCACAGGGACAGTGCAGGGAGGTCTCTCTGAAGCCCACAGATTGTCCACTTTACTCAGTGCAGTGCAGATAAAGCAAAGGAACCACATTTTACTCTAATTACTTTTCATAATCAGTTTGGCTAAAAAGGGTCCAGCATAAAGAGGATTGAAACACAATTATATGGTATAGAACTCATCCCCCCTGCCCCGATAAAATCTTTCAAATATAATGTTAGCTTGATATGCTTTTTGGCATTTAACTTTCTTTTAGTTTAACTACAATTTGCATTCACATGCTCAGGTTTTGACATCATTTATCATTAATCCAGACTTTCATTTACATCATTTTGGCATCACAATTTGCCCTCTCAAAACACTCTAACAGCAATGAAACAACTTGAAGCAATTATAAAGGTAAGAGGATAAAAATGTAATAAAACCTAATTCATGTACCATATTTGTTTAGTGTCAGATTGAAGAACAAAGGTGCTTTGTCTTCCAATCATTAAAAGATCTTATTTCAATTCTTACTCAAAGAACACAAATTATTTTGGTTTTGGTTATAAGATACCCTTAATTTAATGAATATTTTTATATCCAAAGTTAAAATAGTAAATACAAAGGCATGTGTCATTATGGTTGCAAAATACTGTATTTAATATCATCTTGATTATATTAATACTAATCACTAAAATATACTGAGCATTAACTCATTGCTAAGTGCTTTCCCTATATTACCCTAATTCTCACAACGATTCATTAGGTAGGTAGATAGTAATTCATTATTATCCCAATTTTACATATAGGAAAAGAAAAACAGAATTTGTAGATCTGGAAACCCAGCTCTGACTTCATGGCCTCACCTCTCTTATCCACTCTAATCTCTCTTGATAAATATATGTGCGTGATAAAAAGTAATGTACACAAGAAGGGCAAAGGAATTCAAAGTTTTGAATCTTAAAACAGAAAAGAACAATCTTATTTTTAAATCTGATTTGCTAACAATTGTGTATTAGTCATTTTCTACATTGGGGATGGGTGCTTTCAAACTGTTTAACTGTATCCTAACCCATTTGATTTTATGAACAACTTAACTACAAAATGACAAACTAGTTGGAAGTGTTGAAAGTCAAACTCATTCATATTTACCTTCTTGAGGCAAAATTTAGCAGCTTGAATTGAGGCCTCACTGGTAGACAACAGAGAGGATGCTGCATTGTCAGGGGCATCTCTGGGCTGGGAATGGGCAAGAAAGGGATGCTTTAAACAAATGAGACAGTTCTCCATGTTAGGGAGCTTAGGAGCATTACCAGCTCTTCAAACCTTTCCCAAGCAAGGGTGAAGCCTAGAGTGTAATTCCCCACATATATGTTTTTTTCAACTGCTAGAAAACAATCGGGTAATGTATATTTTTTTAACTGTAACAAGTCCTTGAAAACCCATAACCACCCTTGAAAACCATAGGGTGGACAGGGCTAAAATGTGGGTTGCCACCCACTTTTAGTACCCAAGAGTTAGGTCTTCTGGGCTCATAAGAGCCCTTGCAGGGGACCCTAGACCCAAGAAGGCTTAGGTGCCCTGGCTACATGATCAGAAGAAAAAGAAACTCTTGTTAGGTCCAAAGAACACCTCTGAAGGAATGCTTGTGCTCTTCTGACATCTGTAGGTCTGTGGTGGCCACAAGTGCCAGGCTGACACCCCTGTGACCTGACCCTCCTCCAGTGTGGTATGGCCTGAAAGATAAACCCTGTGCTTTTCTGCTTTGTTGGCATAGCTAGCCAGCTGTAGACCCACAACTCTGGATTCCCCAGGACCTGCTGAGGCCCAGGCAGCCCCCTGAGCTCATGAGCTGGCAAAAGAACAAAGGAATAGAAGAACAAAGGCACGGAATGTTGAAGGCACAATTTGAGAAGCTTTTAAAAGGCCTTTAATATGTTAACTTGGAAAAGCTGTGTGTGTGAACTGAGGGGGGCAGGGATGAGGACAACGGTTAGTTTCCATATATCCTGAGAGAAATATAAAACTGTACAATGGATTTCAGAATTTATATTAGATAGAACAGGGATTCATCTATTTGGAAAGTGACAAATTTTTTTGAAATGTATTAACCAAGGATTTTGCCTAAGAGGTATAGAATAAAAGTGAGTAAAGCAGAAGTATTTCTCTAAATGTGAGAAAAATACACACTCACACATACACACTCCTCCCTTCTCCACGGACAAAAAGTGCTTTCTACGCTGGCCTCACTTCTTCAGTAAATTTCTAGGTCAGCAATTATACAAGGGTCCAAGTCTTAGTCCAGTTGCCAACTAAACAAGATTGGAATCTGGGGAGATCTATTTCCCGTGAGATGATGTTACACTAGAGAGGGGAGTAGGGAGGCAAAATGTTCTGGATTTCGTAAAGGGGTCCCTTTCATATGGTGCACACTGTATATTTATAGTAATTTTCCTTTAAAAGATAGCCTTGAGCTTTTCATTTGTTTTAAAAATCAAGCCGTGGTTTCTCCTTGGTTCAGGGCAGATGCTGCCTCAGCACTTTTTAGTGATATTTACCACAACCCCCACCCCACCCCGGTGAAAATGAAATCTGTTGACAGCAGGACTCCTTTTTGGCTCTCTGGCCACTTACTCAAATGTACAGTTTAAGGGGATCATCAGTGAGGACTGTGTCCTCATGCTGCTTCTGTTGGCATGAGGGAAAGTGCTGGGATAGATAGTGTTTGAGATCTGGGTGCAGAAATTCTGTACTGATGGGGCTTAGGAGCAGAAATATGAGGAAAATAGAAAAGAGGTAGGGGCTTAGCTTGAGACTAAATTTATTTTAATTAGAAAGTATGCTCATTTGCAGTGCCTGATAATGGTGGGCGTGAAGAAGTCAAGTCCTCAAAAGTCCCTGAAAGCCACCACTTTGCTACCAATCCTGTTTCCAGACCAGATCTCTCTATGCTCTTAGTGATGTTTCAATTTCTTTCCTTAACACAAAGACCAGAAGAAAAAAAAAAAAAAAAGACAAACAAGATGGCGGCAGAGTAATTGAGAGTTACACTCATCTCTCCCAGCACCTAATTGGAATTACAACAAAAATATAGAAGAATCAACCTGAATAACCAACTGAAGACTAGCTGAACAGAAGTCTTAAAACCAAGGATTTACAGAAGAAGCCACATTGAGACTGGTGGGAAGGGCAAAGATAAGAAAAGGGTAAACTTATTCCAATGGGTGGCAGCAAGGAATCTGGAGGGATATCTCAGCTGCAGGGACATTCCCCTGAAGAGCATGGGGTCTCAATCACATACCAAGTTCCCCAGGCTGGAGCACCAGAGCTGGGAAGAGGTGTCCACATAACATTTGGCTGTGAAAATCAGTGGGGTTTCTGTCTACCAGGGAGAGACAGAGTCTGCTAGAGACCCAGGCACCCTGTAAAAGAGCCAATGTGCAAGATCTTGTCTGCAGCCACTCATCTAGGGCTCTGGTGAAGGGAGGGCAGAGCTGACTGGAGTGATATGAAGAGAGAATGGGGTTTGTGACTGTGGGGAGAATGCTGAAGGGACAACCCCCAGGATCCTTGTGCTGAGACACTCTTCCACACATTAGATGCCAACTCTCTTTGGTGGAGCACTCCCCTCCATACAGCATCAGCTTGGGGAAAGGCAATTGCCCAACCCTCTGGACTCCCTGTGTCCCACCCTCAAAGCTTATGCTCTATAGAGCAGTGAGCTGTCTGTACCCGAGGTGTAGAGGTCCAGGAAGACTCAGGGATGTCAGTGACTGAGTTGCCATTCCCCCCAGCTTCCTGCATACTGGTGCCTCCCCTGATAAGAGATCCATTCTCCAGACTCCTGGTGGCTCCATCATGCCTAGCTCAGACTCTCCAAGAGGACTGGCAGAATCTGGGTCAGATTGATTGATGCAGCTCTAGGACAGGGGCCATTTTTCCCTTGCACGCCTGACTAGTGCAGAACCCTCCCTTCACGTGGCCAAATCTTGGTCTGTTTGGGCCTGATAAATCTTGTTGCCCTGACAATTCCCTGAGACCCCACTCCACCACAAACGTATGCAGGTACATGGCAAGTGGCAGCTAAATTTGTATACCCTGAGACTTTTTCTGAGTAGCCTTACACAACGTACTGGCACTGAGTTTGAACCAGTATCAATCTGGTGAACACCACTTGCCCCTACCTGGTGACTCACTGAAAACTTACATTGTGCACTTGAGTAGAGGCTCTAGCATGCAGAAACACATCTCAGGGTGTCATGGGTCTTTTGCTGAACTACCCCTGGAGTTGGTGTTGGAGAAAGACAGGCTTGGTGCACAGCTTGGTCCTTTCTTTGTCAAGGTTTTTTGAGCTATTTAGGGCCTTGACTTTCCATATAACTTTTATAATAAGCTTGTCTATGTCTACAAAAAAACATTGCTGGGATTTTTTAAAACTTCATTGAAAGATAATTCATGTATCATATAATTTACCCACTTAAGAAGTGCAATTCAGTGTTTTTTTAATATATTCACAGGGTCATGTAATTGTGTAGAAAAAAAGATAACAGAGCAGTACTGAGATTGTTATGCTTAGACAGACCTACTTGCAAGACTGGTCTTTGACTAGCCTCTGAGAACTTTGTTCCCAGGATGTCCCCAGTTACCAGTTAACTGTTAAGGGAGCTCCACTGTGCCTAGAATGTTTGTGCAAACAATAGTAGTTTATGCTGAATAACCTGCTTTTGGGGGGACGGTTTTCTATAGTTTTGGCACATGCCAAGAAGGGACTTATGTGACCACCTCCCAATAAAAACTTTGAAAGTGGAGTCTCTACTGGGCTTCTCTAGGCAGAAACATCACAAGCATGTTGATGCCTTTTCACTGCTGAAGAAGGATATGCTCTGTGTGACTGTCATCGGAGGGAGGAGTGTGGGAAGCCTGCACGTGGATTCCCCTAGATTCTGCATTTTTCCCCTTATAATAGACTGTGTTTCCTTACTACATCTCTGTAAGAAATTTTAGTCATGGGTACGAATATATAATTTTGGTCTGCCTGGTTTATCTGGTGCTTCTGGGGCTCTCTGCTGGTACTGCCTAATGGGCTGGAGGACTTTTCTCTCTGTTGGGGAAGAGTCCTTCTGTTGGTGCCCTCTCAGCTGCCTTTGGCTGGGGTGGAGGACAATGAGACTCCTTGGACCAGGCTACTTGCTATAGCTGGGTCTCCCTTGACAGATTAGCTGACACTTAGTATCTCTGGGGGAAAAGGAGTATCTCAGACCCAGCTTCCCCTGGCTGTTTATTTTTTACAAACTCCCTACTCCACCCTCTCACCTGATACAGCGTCTACCTGAGATGTCTTTTCCTGCTGGGTCAGGGATGGAAAACACTGGGTCGGGATGGGGAAGCTGAGAATACCATTCTGCTGGTTGTGCCATCCTGAGGACCCCAACCAGCTTGATTTCCTCTTACTGCCTTTTGGAGTTTTCCTTTGGTTTTCTCTTGCATTATTTCTAGGGTTTATAATTGTGCATAGCAAGAAGGAGTAGAAAGAAATGGTTCTATACCAGTTTGTTGCAACCAAATTTGCTACCATCATATTTTAGCTCATCATATTTTATTAGGCACCATCCTATAATTAAGTGGGTCACTCACTGGAAACATTGATTTATAATGTATATATGGTCTGCTTTTTTAAATGTTTCTGAGGCAGCTTGAATTAAGACAGGGAACAAGATTGTGTAGGTTCACTCTTCCTTGCTCCTGCCTTATAATACAAATGAATACCCTGAAAATTATTCAATAGACCATGATAAAGGACTCTGAAAGCTGGAAACAAGAAGCCGGGCTAGCCAGGGAACACAGGATTAGAGAAGTGACATTATGGTGAGTCCCCTGGGTTTGCTTTTTCTCTTCCATATATGTCTACACTGGGCACTGGAGAAATCTTTAATCCAGAACTGTCAACAGGCATAGACATAAGTCCCAAGAAAAGTCTGTACTCTGTGGGCAAAGGGCAAGAAAATGTGAGCCCATTGGAGACCTAGAGGGGCTATAATCCTTTTCCACAACCAGGCAGGCCATGGGCTGGCAACCCAATCTGCCCACAGTGGTACCTTCAAAGTCCTGATGAGCTGACCTACCCTCCATCCAATGCACACTAAGAGGTGGGCTGGGTCCCCCCATCTGGACAGTATTGAAGCCATTGACCAATTTAACATCCAATCTACACTTGCAGTGAAAGGCAGGCATTCTACCCATACCAGCAAAAAATCCCAGCAAAACCTGGAATCTTCCTGCCCTACACCAAGTGGCATAAGGGTACCCAGGCATAGCTACTCTGGCTCTCCACTCCTTGCAGAAGGTGGCCCCAGGAAATGGGTTCAATCCCATTTCGTACCAGTAAGGAACTGATCAGAAGTTTCAGTAGTGCGAGAAGAATGAAGCAGACAAGAATAGCATTCAAGGGTCAGAAAACAAAATTATCTTTGCAAGTATAGCCCACAAAACTAGGCCAGAAACAATACGCTAAATCTAAACAAGGTGGTTTCCTGATAAAAGTGATTTAAAGAGTATCCAAAGTATCCTAACCTCATAACCCAAATGCCTAGGATACAATGGAACAGAATAGAGAGCCTAGAAATAAACCCATGCATACATGTTCAACTAATTTTTGATAAAATAGGCAAGAATATACAATTGGGAAAACACAGTCTAATTAATAAATGGTGTTGGAAAAACTGGATAGCCACATGCAAAAGAAGGAAACTGGAGAGGGAGGTAGAAAGTGGCGAGGTAGGTGGTAGCGGAGCCCACTTGCCCCTGCACACAGGTGGAACACCTAGCTGATCTTCTGAGGGACAGAATGAACAGTCTATGGGATCCCAGCTTATATGAAGTTTGGAGGCCAGAAATGTACAGGACATTGAAAAACAGATGGTAAGGAGATTGCATTGGGACATTAAGGTCTCTGGGACCTGCGTGGGGGACCAAGGTTGCTGGGGCCCCTGGCCTGGTCCCTGTGGCGGGATACTTGGAGGAAAGCCAAATCAACCGTTCCCTTCCATATCAAACAGGGAGGACAGAGCAGTACCAGGATGGACCTGGATGCTTGAAGTCGCTGGGGGGAATAAAGATGAATTGGGAGACACACAGAGGTGGTGATCACCCACTGGGACTGTGGATGCCAGCTAGGTTGTTACCACAGAAATTCGGGATCCAGGTGACAACTGGAGAAGATTTGGACCATGACAGACCCTGACTCAGATAGTCTCCGGTCTGGTTAGAAAGCCAGGCTGTGTGAAAAGCCAGGCACTTATTAAGAACAGCAGGCTTAAACAGGTGGATTTTACTCAAAAAAAGGCTCTCAACCAATGATTAAGGAAGTCTCGCACAGCGGCTGCCTATTGCCACCATGGCTGGCTCTCACAGAGGCTGGCTCACAAAGAGGAAGGAGGAGATATCCCGTATGGATTGTTCAGAAGAGGGCAGCAGGGCTCAGGGAATTAACAGTCCCCCGAGAGACTTAACTTGGTGGGAGAGGTGAACTACCTTGAAGAGGCTCTGTGAGTGCTGAGCACCTAGGCCAGCAAAAAGGGAGAAGGTGGTGCATGAGTTGCCCCTAATTAGTGCACCTCACAGATGGCATAAGTGGTGGATTAAAGATGCATCCTAGTGCAAATGGATAGTGGGGTCCCAGCAGCGCATGGAGGACCTGGGCTAGAGGCTGGGCAACTGTGAAGATTGTAGCCCAGACCTGGCAACCATCCTTGCAAAACCATAGGAAGGGAGAAAAGTGAAGCCCAGCCCTCCTCAGCCTGCAGCATCCAGGAAGGCCAGCAGAACTCGCTTGGTGGGTTTAAAGTCAGCAGGAAGCTTTGTTTTTCTTTTTCCCCCAAGTGAGCCAATAAGACCTGGAGCTGTGAAAGGTCCAGAGACAGACTCAAAAAGGGAACACAAGGCTAACCCCAACAAATGAGAAACTAAGACAAATTTTACTTTGCTGTTCTGGAGAACTTGCATGTTATTGTTTATTTGTATTATTCTTTTTTCATTATTTTTACTTTTATTTTATTATTTTTTTTTAATTTCTCTTCTTTTTTTTTTTCAGCTATATATTTTTAATCTAAAGATTGGGCATACAGAAACATTTTACATAAATCCCCAGGTCTTTTTATTATAGAACAGGAAATACGGGCCCCAGAAAAATAAGTCTCTCTCCATAGGTCTTAATCCTTGATCTCTGCAGTGAAGACAATCCCTGGTGATCCAACCAGTATTTACCACCCACTCACATATCTGGTAGGACACAGAGAAAACCACAGGCCTGTCCTGTCTTCTAAAGGGTTGCAGATGGCCCGAGAAGCAACAGTATGGCCCAGTTTTCAGCACGTCTATACATGAGCCTTTTAATTCTACATTTTCATATTTATGAGAAAGGCAGCGGAATTGGTAGCGTCTAATCTTCTACCCATAGATGTTACATTCAAGAGGGCCTTGCACTGCAATGGACTTTATTCAACGTTAGTTTTGTCAATATTGCAAAAGAATCCCAATAACTAAGGAAGTCATTAATTCTTTATACTTCACTTTCCTCCTAAGTTAGCAGTACGTTTCCTGTGCTCTACTTCGTCACATTTAATTTTTAAGAATCTTCAGAGGAAAAACGTTTCATATATAATTTAAAATAATGTTGCTTGATCAAGCTGGGGTTGAGTTTAAAGTAAATCCATCCTAGTACTGCCCCCTTCTTGGTGCTCTGGAGAGAAAGACCACCACCGTGTGAGAAAATAACCATGGTGAAAAGGCGGGAAGAGAGAGATACAGCTTGAAGTGAAGAAATGACACAGACCCCCCACATACACACTTTAAAAACTTTATTTATATAAAAAACTCATTTGTTTTTAAAAGCATTAACAAGAGAGAAAGAAAAACAGAAAAGGTATGGAGCAGAAGACATGCCCCTTAGTAGTGTTCAGTGGGAAGGTACAATTTTTGGTTCTCTGAAATTGAATGTTTAGTGTTTCTATAAATGAAAAAAAAAGACAGGTAAAGGTCCCCAAAAGCCCATGGCTGTTCTATCACCCACACCCCACCAAGAAAAAGAGCACCAGCAAAAGAGCAGAGAGGACAAGAGGAACAAGAGTGGGGACAGGTCCGGACGGGGCAGCTTCCCCTGTGCAGTATGCTCTAAGGGTCAGGGAGGAAAAGGCTCCTTGTTGCCAGAAAAGGAGTGAGAAGAAATGGGAAGGTGGAAAAGGGTAAATAAGGAATTTTAATGCATAGGAGAAGGGGAAGGGGCCGGTGGGCTGGGAACTTTTCTCCTGCCCCACAGGCTCCACATATCAGATAAGGGAAGGGGAGAGAGGAGGAGGAGGGTTTCCAGTTTGCACTATAAAGAGCTTTTAGATTGAGGGGTGGAGTCAAAGGCAAGTAAGGAAAGGGATTAAAAAAAAAAAATCAACCAGCATAGCAGCTGAGTCCTCTAGCCCAACCAGCTAATATACACTAGACTGAAAGGAGGAGGTATTTGGGGATGGGGAGCAGGCATGACTTCCCTACAACCCCTTCAGAGATGACGGTCCACTCTGGGTAACTAAGGATCATACCACTCACTCCTCCCACCAACCTCATTTAAGAGTCATCAGAATAGGATTTTTGCATAATCCCAACTATATACTGTTGAGCAAAAACTTGCTATGGCTGAAATTAGAGGCTACACCAATTCCAATGGAGAATCTGAGGGTCTCTAGGTCACCTCTCCTCTTCTTTCTGCTATTTAGGGCCAATAGTGGGTAAGAATCAACAAAATATAATTTGCAAAATCATGAAAAATGAGAATGCAGAGGCAAAGGAAGGCACATGGAAGGGAAGGAGGAGATGCACCCCAGGCCAAAGGCACAAAGGAGAGGCAAAACCAGGGGTGACCCCCACCTTTCAGGGTAAAGGGGGCAGAAGTATGTACACCAAGTCCTTTAGTCAGCCAACCAATCCAGGGAGTAAGCAGGAAGGACAGGGCTGTAAGGGTGACCAAAGGAGAAATAGGAGAGGGGGGAAGCCAGCTTTGAAGCTTCCTGCCAGTTTCAGACTAACTGATTCATGTACATTCCTACTAGCTCCTCCTAGAGGTTTCTTCTCCCCAGAAAACATCTTTCTGCTCCGTCTCACTCAAATAGTCTTCATTGATACTCTCTCCTCTTTTTACAGCCTCTTGCAAATGGCCAAGCCAAGTTAGCAGACACTATCACAGGATAGGAGGGGAGGGTTAAGGACGGCCTCGGTAAGGGGCAGCCACAGCCCCCCAGGGTTGGCACAAGGCTTGGAAAAGAGATGGAGTCTATAAGTCCTTGATGGTCCCTGCCCTGGAGATGAGGAAAACCAGGTTTCTTAATCTCAGTTCTAAGAGACCTTCACTTACTCAAGGGCCCTTGCCAGATGGTGTGTGCCAATGTTGCCAGCCTTCTTTGCTTCAAAAATAGTCATTAGGAATAAGGGAAGAGCACACACTTCCCATTATCCAAAAACAAAACAAAACAAAAATAAAAACAACACACAAAAAAGTCCCATCAGGAAAAAAGGTCTTGATTAAGAATCATCGGTTTATCAGATTGTTGTATGATGCATATATAGCATGTGACTTCCAATTCTTCCCATGGCTTCCAATGAAGACTCCCACTCTCTCTCCCTCCCTCCACACAGGCCAAGAGTTCCAGGGAGAGCTGGCAGAAAGAGCTAATCTGCAGCAGTTTCTCAAGATATGCATATAACAGAGCCAGGGTTCTTGGGAGCAATTGGAGAGGATCTGGAGTGAGGAGGAGGGACAATTAAACTTCATTGGAAGAAGTTAGGAGTCGATGGAAAGAAGGCAGCCACTTAGGGCTATAAGGGGAGGAGGCAGCCTGGCAGTTGGCACAATAGTCCAGCGAAGAAAGGGGAAAATCGTCAGTCCATTTCACCACCAAATAAAAATACATATATTATACGCCCAGATGTAGCGAAGACAGTGGTGCTAAATCTTCTGCATCAGGGGTGTTCCCTTCATTGGCTCCATTTTGCCTAGATCCCCTGATCGATCCAGTGTTCTACTGTGATCCCCTCTCTCATTCATTGTGGAATAGTTGTTATCTAATAACCTTGAGTTTGATCCCATATTGCTCATCTGAATTTCCTCCCGATCGGGTTTCTTATCTGACTTCTGGTTCCGGTCAATGAGAGGAAGAGTGCTATCATCATATGAGTGGCTGCTCTGGCTTCGAGAAGCACTGTTTAGATTCACCTGAAAGTCTGATTTCTTCCATCCTTCTTTCTCCAATGGCTTCCGCAGTTCCTTATATCCCCAGATTGTCTGTAATACAAGTGCTGCTGCTCGGACTTCTTTTTCTGAGCGGTTCCCTGATTTGTTGATCAACACCAGCTTCTCAATACCCTGTGTCTCTCGAAGCTTTTTGGCAGCCTCCAAGTTGTCAGCAATAACCTCGTTGATGGTGTTCAAAATAGAGACCACAGTGTCCTCAGAGAAATTCTGGGAAGAGCTCTGTTGCCCGCCCAGTAGATTCTTTACCAAGTTAGGAATAGCATGTTTACCGATTAACTCTTTGTTGCGAGCATCCACAGCCAGGTTTCTCAGTGCTCCAGATGCAGCTTTCACTACCCTCTCATGTTCATTGGTCAGGAGGTCAGCAATAGCAGAAAAAGCCTTCTCTTGACGCAGAGCACAGCGGATGTATCAACCATATGTCCAACGCCCAGCACACAAGTTCTGGATAGCCCCAGCGGAGGCTTCTAGGATAGCAGGAGTCTTGCTCTCCTTCAGGAGTGAGATGTATATCCGAACCACCTCTGGCTGAAATAAAAGCTTGTAGCCTCGAGCAGGATTAGTTCTTTTAGGGAAATCCACTGTGTCATTTGCTGGATCTTCTGTGGGGTTTTTTCCTTTGCCCTTCTTGGCCCCAAAGCAACTGGCAGCATGTGGCCCAGTATTGTTGGCAACATTGGGAGGTGCCTCTTGGTAACGCTCTGCCTGTGGGATCTCCCGATGAACTTGATATGACAAGTTCCGAAGAAGGCAAACACAGTTCTCCACAAGCTTGCTATCTGAATCCTTCTGCCCAATCTCCGCCTGAACAATGAAAATGAGGGCATCCACTAAACCATCACATTCCCGAAGCTTCCAGCGAGCCTCACTCCTCTCTGAGCTGACGTTCCTAAGGCAGCCAGCTGTGTTGGTGAGCACGGACTCCCACTCAATATGGCGCGGCTTACAATCTTCATTAGGTTCCCGCTCCCAGCCAGAATGTGGAATAATCACTTCATCTGTCAAGGCATGCAGCGCATGGTCCACAATCTCCATTTTGATTGAGTCATGGGATGAGAGATTCCACAGGGTTCCAGTAATGACTTCAGTGAGGTCCACATCACGAGCCTTTTGGAGCAATCACACAAGGGCAGGAACACCATCACAGTTTTTTATGGCAATCTTGTTATCCTGGTCCCACCCAAAAGAGATGTTCTTGAGAGCTCCACAGGCTCCAAGGTGCACTTCCTTTTTGGGGTGGTCTAACAACCCTAACAGTACCGGGATGCCTTTGAGCTTCAGGACATCAGTCTTCACCTTGTCATTGCGGTAGCACAGATGTTGCAGGTATGCAGCTGCATTGGACTTGACGGCATCCAAGCGGAATCCTAGCATGGCTATCACCTCCGGCAGCTCTGGCTGTCTCCAGTTGGGGGGTGGGGGCCCTCCCTTGCGCAGGCTGTCCAAGCTTGCTAAACTTCCCC
>VMDR010024055.1:0-15244 GCA_007922815.1 Macrotus californicus | reverse complement strand
GAGATATCACCTCACACTTGTCAGAATGGCCATCATCAATCAACAAACGACAAGTGCTGGTGAGGATGTGGAGAAAAGGGAAGCCTTGTATATTCTTGGTGGGAATGCAGGCTGGTGCAGCTACTGTGGAAACCAGTATGGAGCTGCCTCAAAAAATTAGAAATGAATCTGCCTTGTGACCCAGCAATTTCACTTCTAGGAATACATCTGAAGAAACTTGAAACACTAATTTGAAAAAATATATGCTTTCCTATGCTCATCATATTGTTATTTACAATAGCCAAGAAGCAGCCTGTAGATTGGTGGACTTACATGATGGAATACTACTTGGCCATAAAAAAGAAGGAAATCTTACCCTTTGCAACAGCATGGATGGACCTGGAGAACAGCATGCTAAGTGAAATAAGCCAGCCAGAGAAAGACAAGTAATATGATTTCACTTATGTGTGGAATCTAACAAACAAACAAACAAAACAGAAACAGATGCACAGATACAGAGAACAGGCTGACAGCTGTCAGAGGGGTGGGGGATTGGTGGGCTGAGTGAAAAAGGTGAAGGGATTAGGAAAAAAAACCACATCACAGACACAGACATTTTTGTGTCACCATAATGGTATGGTGATTACCAGGCGGAAAAGGAGGTGGGGGGACGCAGAAGGGGGGAAAAAAGAAAAATAAAGCACCATTAGGGGGATGAAGAGAGCATGGGGTGGGCAAATCATTTGAAATGTAAGTCAGGGGGGTAAAGAGCGAAACCTGCAGCTATCTGTGGTGAAAAGCAGCAGAGGCAGAAGGAAGAAGCAGGAGATTCTGGGCATGTTCAAAGAACAGGGAGGCCTTTGTTCTGAAACAGCCTGGGTCAGGAGCAGAGGAAATATGATCAGAATTATATTTTATTGTGAACATTTTTTGTAGTGACAACAAGGATTAAAGTCATTTTAGATGAAAATGATTTAACCGGGTTCCGTGAAGTAGTGCGTGTGTAAGCAGACTAAAGGAAGTAAGAAGGGACCGGAGAAAGAAGAGACTGGAGGAGGTGAGAAAGAGGGGAAAAGCACGGCTCTGAAGCAGAGCAGAGATCTAGATCGGGGCCATAATGATCACCACCCAAGTCCTCATTGGCAACTGAGAGTGAGAGCAGAGCAGGAATGGAGAGTTTGAAGACCGAGCTAAGAGAGCATGTTGTTTTGTGTTTTTTCTCTAGTGAGCGATACTGAACGTGTTCCTGTGCCGGGGACAAGAGGCTGGCAGAAAGGGAGAGGCTCGTGGTGAGAGGAAGGAGGTGGACCACGGAGAGGCAGCATCTTTGGAAGGAGAGGGCACGGAAGGCAGGCCCACGTGGAGGAGCCGGCCTTTCACAAGAGGTGGGAAGAGGAGGAAGAAGAGAGGCTGAGCCCGGGCGGGGGGTTGAAAGTGAGTTGCCGAAAGAGTGGGGAAGTTTTCCCCAGAAGGTGTCTGTGTCTCGGGCATGAGGTGTTCTCAGCAGCTGGCAGTGAGGGAGGATGAGGAGGAGTGTCTGAAGAAGAAGGAAAGATCTGAAAACCTTTCCTTTGGGAGGTGGGAGACAACATTCTAGTGCAATGTAGGAAGAATCGCAGGGTCGTACTGCAACTTTGAGGTTTTGGATCGTGAGTTTAAAATGAAACAAGTCAACATAGCTTGCTTTACCGTCCTCTTTGATGCCCAAGCCAGCTGCATCTAAAGTTTTTATGTGTCACTATGAAAGAAATTATGAAGGGGGACTTGCAATGGAGGACCATACACAATAAAAAAAGTAATTAAAGTAAAATAAAACAAATAAACTTCAAAATAGAAAAAAAAGCCCAAACTCTTTTTAATTGTTTATTTTGTTTTCATAGAACATGGTACGCACATCACTTACCCATACCCTCTGTGAGGGATCAGAAGAAGCCACAGATGTGCCTCAGTGGTATGCGGACTCTTGATCTAAAGGCAACCAAGACCTTGTGGGCTCCAAAGAAACTTCTGCTTCCACTTAAATACTTAGAAGAATTTGAATTAAGAGTCCTGCCTATAGTAAGAGTGATCAGAGATAACATTTTTTTAAACCTATCTATAGGGCAGGGCAAACTTCTAATTACTAAGCATCTGTCCTTCTAATCTGCCCTCAATGACCCTTTGGAGCCCCCAAAGCATCTCACTTTTCCCCTCGCTCAGAATGTCACATACACCCATTTTCCCCTGTCTGTCTTTGAACCTCTCATGTGCGTGGTGTCTGACTCTCTCGTGTGTGTGTGGGCGGGGGTTCCCATACCTATGTGTGTAGTTAAATTTGGTTATTTTCTCTTGTCAATCTGTCTCATGTCTCTTTGATTATTAGACCAGCCCAAAGAGCCTTGAGGGTAAAGGAAATTTTTTTCTTCCCCACACTTCCATAAGCGTTAATTAATAGGAACTTTGGTATTGTGGACCCCAAGAAAGAAAAAGGGCTCCTGGTGGTTAATTGGGATCAAACTTAAAAACAACAACAACAAAAAACAGAGGCCAGCAGTCATTCCTACACAGGCGTCTCTCATGCAAACTGCATGGCAGGGAAAAGCCTGCAATGAACTACCTGGCTGCATCTAAGCTAGCCCTTAGAAAAGTATTGCTGGAATTGTATTACAACCAGTAGGACTGAGACTTTCCCGTCCAGTGGAAGTTATGCAATTGTATCCCCCTCATCAATATCTTCACTGGCCAATCAAAATCGGTCCATTCTGACCAATCAAAACAGTGCTTTTTGGGACCAATCAAATTGTGAGAATTTGGATTTCTCATGTGCATGAGGACACACCGATTAGGGATCAGGGACAGAGACTTCTCTCTATATAAACCAGCTCCCCTCTGTCTTAGGGGGAAAACTTTCCTGTTGTATGAAAGACTAAAGACTAAATATTCCCAGCTGGAGCTGAAACCAACGACATCTCTCCAGACCAGAGTAGACTGCAGCAGATGGGTGGGGAATAGAGCAGGTGGAGCAGACCGGAGCGGAGCCGAGCACAGCCAACTCATCCTAGGCCTGCCTCACAGCCATGCTGCTCCACAGCCGTGCTGTTACATTATTGAGCTGTTTGCACTGAATAGATTCCTTCTTTACACAGCCCCCAAACTAGGGATTCCCATTTGTGTTGAATTGGTGCCAATGACTACTGGTTGACAGTATTTAATCAGCAGCAGGCTTTGTTCTTTTGGGTAACTTTAGGAGTATGACCATCTATGTTGTGAAGATAAAGATATGCTCCTTTGTTTAAAAGCACAAACGAAACTACAGTGTAGTTGCTGTTTCTTGGCACTTTAACAATGAGAACTCCAGTGATAATGGAGATACATAATATTAGTTGTGGAGTTTTGAGAGATTTTTCAGGGCTGTTGGAACCAGAGTTAATACAAGATACATCAAGGTGCCTTTTCCTCATTTTGTCACATATGAGTATAGGAAATGCTTATTAACTCTTGGATTAATCAGCACATCCAATTTCCATGTAACATCATATATCAAAGCACTCACAACACTTTGCTGGTCCTTTTCAAAGGCTGGGATGGAAGAAGCTCAAAATATGTTGAGACTGTTTCTCCTGGCTGAAAAGAGAAAGGACATTGAACTCATAAATTAGCAAAAATTATGCCTTTGTGCTATGTCACTAGATTGCATTAGATGGGCATCGTTTTTCCTCACAAGCCATTCCTCACCACTGGCAAATTTATTAGACATGTTACACAGAGTTATAAATGAAAGCACTTTTTTTTCATTGCTATGCTCAAGGGATAAAAATTTTCTTTTTTAACCTTGTGCCACATGGAACAAATCCAAGTAACCTAAGTTGTGCAAAGGGAGGGTTGGGACAGTTCGGAACTGAGGAGCAAAAATGAAGTGAGAAATAGGTTTACATTTGATTTATTGATTCAAAATAAGCTCTTACAGTTGCCTTACCTAAAACCCCTAAACAACTCTAGTATTGCCTTCATTGTCACTTGCTCTGCATAGTCTACCAAAGTTTGTATAGTCTCACCTCAATTCTACCTGATTCAGTCAACTTTAAGATTAGAATTGTAAGAAAAATTGAAGTAAGTGTAGTATGTTTTCTGCTTACATATTCTGGAGCTTCATTTTTAGGACTGGTTATTCATCAGATAGATGGGGAGGGTGCAGGGACTAGGGTGGGCCCTGGGACAGCAGAACTGGTAGCAGACATATGGTTAAGATAAAGCCTGGTGTTCTAATTGTTTGGCTAACTTATCTGTGATTAAAGGCGCACTTTGCTCCTGGGGGTTTCCACCAGGAGGTTGAAGTCCAATGGAGATTCCAGGCTATTGTCAACACTTGGTCATCAGGTCATTTGGACAATCCTATGTGTGCATGGAATGATTGCACCCTCAGAGGGAAAGAAAATATAGGGCTGTAGCTTCCCTGTCACTTAGGGTGAGAGTGGGTGATGAAATCAGGATTCCAGGTCAGAAAAATTTAAGAATAGGAACCAAAGCAGAAGACAAGGTCTAGGGACTGCTTAAAATGGGTGATGAGAAAGACTCAGGGGTCACATGGATGCCACAGGTTAGCTCAGGCAGCCCCACGTTTTTGTCTAATGGGCTTTGAAGGAGACCGGAGCAAAGCAGGATCCTGGAAAGTTTCTGGATTATTATATTGCTCTAATATCAAATTACAAATATTTTAAAGTTTTATCAGTGTATTTATTGCTATGGTTTACTTTTGTGGAAAGATACTAACAGATATATTCAGGACCTCTTATGGTTCAGAAACTTTAAGTAGCATGATTTCTCTGAATCCTATATGTGTTACTTTTATTTTACAGAAGGAGAAACTGAGGTTCGTAGGAGTTAAATAAGTTGCCTAAGGCAACATTCAGGGGTCTAGCCAAGATTCAAAACCATTTTTATTTGGCAGTTTTTGCTGACCCAATTTTTTTAATGCATGCCGGGTACCTATTAGAATAGTGCATTTAGTTCTTAAGAATGGTAAAGACATTTTGATATTCTGTGAAGTGCAGTGACAACTAGAACGTCTTTGAGGCAGAAGTGTCCCCTTGTGTGTTCAGTCTCAGAAACCAGTGCCCGATCCACAGGGCTGAGACCCAGGGGTTGAATCCAGCACACTTCAGGGCAGTTCACAAATTGCTCACCGCTGTCCAGGGTTAGAAAACACATCTCTGAGAAGTGACACTTTTTCATTCCCTTTTTAAAGAGACAAGTGCACCTTCTTTTCTTGTACACTTCTAAGATCTCTCTATTTTCAAGTGGTCCCTGAACTTGCTGTTTTGTCTCACTAGTGTCTCCTCTCTTGCATTCTTCTCAAACTTAACTTCCATTTTCAATAGTGACAGAATGTCTTCTCATTCTACCTAAATCCTTTCAGATGACACGAGAGATATCACTGCATTTCTATGGAAACAAGGTACTCTACCATTTAGAAATGCATCTTTATTATTACATTAAAATTTTTTCAAGGATTTTATTTATTTATTTTAGAGAGAGGGGAAGGGAGGGAGCAAAATAGGGAGAGAAACATAGATTGGTTGTCTCTCTCACGCCCCCAACTGGGGACCTAGCCCACAACCCAGGTATGTGCCCTGCCCAGATTTTGAACCAGTGGCCTCTCGGTTTGGGGGATGACACTCAACACACTGAGCCACACCAGTCAGGGTTTCATTGCTACATTTAATTGGAATAGGTGGTCTATTAGCACTGATGGTGGAAGAAAATGACTTGCATTCAACAGAAAAATGTACTGTGAACTGCTTAAATGTGATGACTTATCTAATGACTGAGGTTAATTAATGTCAGTGGTTTTCAGAGCATTGTAATCAGGGATAAAAAGAAAGCTAACTTATGTATGGAAATACATTTAGTAAATAGATAAAAGAGAATTTTAAAAGTTGTCAGGTCTAATAAACAAATATACGCAATCCTAATTTCATGTCACCCAAGTTCTTGCATCAACTTTGAAATACCACTTATGTATCACTTTACTAAAATAATATTTAAAGGCTCACTAAATAATGATTTCATTTTCATGACATTATTTTTTAAAATTCTCAAAGTTACTGCTGTCACAGGAGCCCGCATTTCTTTTTTCTTAGAGTGGCTTATTATAAAGTATCTAGTTTTTAATTTATTCATGCTGTATAAAGGCCACTAAAGCACAACATTTATAATTTATATAGCTCACAACTGAGAACATTTTAAGGAACTAATTGTCAAGGAGCCACGTGACAGTAATTGGACTGTTCCATGTCACGTTGTGAATTTCCAAAATATTCAACAACTTGTTTTCAATAGGTGCTAAAAAGTAAATACTTTGTTTGGACCATATCAGGCATTCCATCTCTTTTATTTATTTTTCTCTGAGCAAGCTTTTAAGTGGCTAAGGATTACTGCAGAACTAAAGTTTACAAATTTTAGCAGATCGAGAGAACATTTGAGATCTTGCTTCCTGGCATATCGTCAGTTGGGCTCAAATGAACTAAAAAAAATTAGCAGATCATAGCAATTATAACCATGCTAGTACAGTATGATCCTGGACAAAAAGAATTCACCTGCATCTGGGAAGAGGCCTTGCTACAGCTGTGCATTGAAAATATAGTGCCAGCCTCGTACAAGATTTAAAATTTTATAGCGGGCTCATTTAAGAAAGAAACATGTGAAATTAATGTGAATAATGTTTTATTAACCTGGTATGCCACAAATACTAGTATGTCAACATGTAATCAATATTTTAACACATTAATAAAATATTTTACTTTTATGTGCCCTAAATGTTTGAAATTCAGTGAATATTTGACACTTAAAGGACCTCTCAGTTTGGACTGACCATATTTCAAGGACTGAATACACATACATTCCTAGTGGCTACCATATTGGAGCCATTAGGGTTATTCTAATGGTGAAGGCAATCTTTTTTTTTAATTCAGTTTATTAGGGTGACACTAGTTAGTAAACCTATATATATCGTCTGTATGTTGCAGTTGTGTGTTCACCACCTGAAGACAAGTCTCCTTCCACCACCATTTACCCCCCTCCCTTTATCCTTCTCTACCTCTCCCCACCCCCGTTAACCCCTGCAAATCACAGTATTATTGTCTGTGTCTATGAGGTTTCTTTTCTTTGACCCAGCCCACCAATGTCCCTCCCCTCTGACAGCTGCCAGTTTGTTCTCTGTGTCTATGCATCTGTTTCTATTTTGTTTGGTAGTTTATTTTGTTCATTAGATTTTACATATAAATGAAATCATATGGTACTTTTCTTTCTCTGACTTACTTCACTCAGCATAATACTCTCCAGGTCTGTGCTGTTGCAAAAGGTAAGAATTCCTTCCTTTTTTATGGCTGAGTAGTATTCTATTGTGTAAATGTACCACATCTTTTTTATCCAATCATCTACTGATAGGCACACAGGCTACTTCTTGGCTATTGTAAATAATGCTACAATGAACCTTGCAGTGCATATATTCTTTAGAATTAGTTTTTCAGGTTTTTGGGGATATATTCCCAGAAGTGGACTTGCTGAATCATAAGGCAATTTCATTTTTAAGTTTTTGAGGAAACTGCATACTGTTTTCCATCATGGCCACACCAATCTGTACTTCCACCAACAGCCCATGAGGATTCCCCTTTCTCCACATCCTTGCCAACGCTTGTATTTGTTGATTTATGGATGATGGCCATTCTGACAGATGTGAGATGATATCTCATTGTGGTTTTAATTTTCATTTCTCTGATGATTAGTGATATTGAGCATCTTTTCAGAAGGCAATCTGTTAAAAAAAGTGAGAATAGTTATTCAGAGTGTATCCTGTATTAAACAACATTTTCAGTGCATTCAGTTCTGTCTTATTCTCTTCTATAAATATTTTTTGAACAATTGCTAAATTCAAAACCACATTCTGAGGTTATGATGACCAATTACATTAGGAAAAAGAAACCAGTTCCTACCTTCAAGAAATCTGCTATCCAATGGTTTGTAGAATTACTATAAACTATATTAGTATTTGCCAGGTAATGAACATGTGCAAGGAATAGTGATGGGCTATTTGAATTTAATTTTTCCCTCATTGTGACAAATATCATTGATAATATTTACTTGTAAAACTTCTGTATAATGCAGAGAAAATATTTCTGAGCCATATGTTTGCCCATATGCGTAGCAGACATGATAAATTTTAAATGCACTTTATAAATAAATATATAAAAGTTTGGGTTAGAATATTGTAATATTCAGTATTTCAACATCTTTTAATTTCACATTTTTATAAATATATTTTATGCTTTTTATTTTTAAGTTCATTAATTACTTTATTAGGAAATTCTAAACAAGCAGCGGTGGCCTAGCTTAGGGCAAGCACTGCACCAAAATATATTGAATAAATGAAAGACTACTTCTGGAAAATATTGTGTTAATTACTATGAGAAATAAAATAACTGGACGCAAAGCTCACTGTGGAACACTTCTATTTTTAACTAAAAATACCGAAGCATGTAAACAACTATATATTGCCACGTAAGAGGTGATAGGTATTATGGAGAGACAAGAAGCTGCTATACAAGTTCATTAGAGGGAAAGGGAGCCGATGAGAAATCAGTATTATGCTTTGAATTCCCAAAAAGTATCCTGATCTTTCATGTGAAAAGGTGCAAAAAGTAAATGTATTACTTGGACCTCTTCAGACATTTACATCCAATTCTTTCTTCCTCCACTGAGCCTTTTTCCTCTCCTGCTTCTTCTCACCTCCACAAGAAAATGTCTCAATATAGGGGGAGAAAAGAGGCTTATATGTCCTCATGGTAATGGGAAAAATCAGGGCAGTTTTGGGCTGAATTGTGCTCCCCCCGAGTCCCACCCCCAAAATTCATACGGAGCTACTCTAACCCCCAATGTGACTATAATTGGAAAAAGGACCTTTAAGGAAACAAAGTTAAGTGAGGTCATAAGGGTGGGCCCTAATCTGGTAGGACTGGTGTCTTTTTAAGAAGAGGAAGAGACACAGGAGAGACCTACGCCCCTCTCCCTCCACTAGCTCACGGAGGAAAGGTCACCTGGGGACACAATGAGTAGGCAGTCCTCACCAAGCCAGAAAGAGAGCTCTCACCAGGAATTGGATCAACTGCACCTTGATCGTGGACTTCTCAGGCTTCAGACTGCGAGAATACAAATTTAAGGCACTAGTCTGTGGTATTTTGTTCGGGCAGCCCTAGCAGATTAATACAAAGTCCCATGGAATGAGGTGTTACTATCGATCGGTGGTAAGAGTTGACGTAGGTTTGCTGTTCTAGAGCAATGCTAGGGCATGGTGAAGGTGAAGGGCAACAAAGTTCCTGGAAGCACTGATGAGCAGAGTCCAGCACTCACTTTATTTGCACTTCTGTTCTCTGTAGATTTTCTTTCAGCAGCAATAAGTATTGAATTTTCCTAGAAGGGGAAAAAGAAGGTACAAACTAGTGAGAGAGAGAGAGGTCAAACAAAGAGAGGAAGCTAGTCACAGCTTGATTCTTGCTGTACCGCGATTCAGACAAAAGATACGTGACAGCACAGACATATGTCTGTGACATTGGAGGGGCCTGCTAAATGTCACATGACTGCCAACCTAGCGTCTGCTCGGCCAACTCAAACTGCCCTTAATGTGCAGCGTTTATATGTGCTAAATCTCAGTGACATTTATTGAATGTTTACTTTATGTCAGAACTTGGGCCAAAGACTACATATTTCTGTTTATAAAATCCTTACAGAAAGCTCATAAGTGAGTCACCATTAGCATACCATTTTGCAGATGAAGGTTAAAGATGTATAAAAATTGTCCAAAGTCACAGTATTTCGTGATAGAACCAGGACTGAAATCAGGAGTTTCTGTCTTGAAGTCTCACACTAACGTCTAGGCACTAACTCTGCATTCTTCCAGAAACAAGTGTGAAAGTAGAGACTATAACCCTCAATATAAGGGTTCTCCACACAAGGCAGCAACGTTTGGCACCTCACCTGCACAAGGCTGAGTATCTTTGATACGCTATTTGGATGAATGTGATATTTAGGGGTTAATGGTTAAAAATTTATAATTATAGATGACAGTGACAATGTTATGTTTTGGGGCCATAAAACAAAGAAAAATAAGTAAACCTGGCACTAAGAAATCTTCCCCTGGGATCTTTTCAGGTTTAGCTCTTTTATCATGACATGTTTTATTAGGACATTATTTTAAAACTCCAAGGCAAAGTGACATAACTTACCCACTTATCAAAAGAGCTTTATGTTTAAATGATGTCTTTTTCAGAAATCATACTCTTAAGAGACAATGTTTCTCAATTTTCATTTAAAAAATTATCTCTAATGGCTGGTCCTAAAAATTTTTTTGGATCCTTTTAAATTCATATTTTCCTCAAAAGGATATGCAGTTACAAGTTTCCATGCACTTTATCTGAGTTCCATTTGAGAATTTATCTCAATAACTCTGCCAAGATTCATTTTCCACATCCTGATAGTCTTATCAGACTAAGAGGGAGTGTGGCCTGTCTCCTGGGTACCCAGAAAGGAAACCCCCAGTTTCTTCTCAGTCCAAGCTGTTTATTAAAGACAGTTTGAGTGAAGTACTATATGTTCTTTAGACCTTCAGAGGCTGCTTATGGAATTGGAGAAACTCTTAGTCACAAATACACTGTATCAGTGAATTTCGTGTTTCCCAAGTTTCATTGCTACATTTATATGTCTGCCAGAATTGAGGTGAATTCTTGGAAACCTTCCTGGCATCTGAGAATAGCCTGTTGGTATGGGGAAACCTCCACACATGGGTTGGAATTGAGTCTGGAAACACTTTTAAACCTTAAAGTGCTCTAAAAATTAAAGTTTCAATAAAGAAAGTGTATGGTGAATGTTTGTTTCATGCATTCCTCACACATCCCTTGACTACAGGTAAAAAAAAGTCTGAATCCCTCAGTCTGACATGTAGAGATTTTCATTTCATAATCTGGACCCAACCACGTTTTAAATCTAACTCCTTTACAGTTATGAGTATGTTGACACATGCTCCTTTCTTCTCTGCCCCTTTCTTTCTCTTCTGAAGTCCTAGACCTAATGCCACCTTCTTCGTTTCCTCCCTCCATTCTGACAGTGCTGGTGTCTCCCTATGGTCCCCATGTGGTGTCATCTGCTCACTGACAGTGTGGGGTTTGAACTCATTGCTCTGTAGTTAGCAGAGTACATGGCAGTGCCCATGTCTTTTCCCAATGCCTGAACAAAGAAGATACTTCATAAGTAAATTTTGACTAAACAAGGCTAAAATACAATGGTAAGAAATCCACTGAAGAATAAAATAGGAAAATACATACAAAGCATTCCTCTACCATCATCATCATCATCATCATCATCATCATCATCATCATCATTATCATCCAAACCAGGTCATCTATCTGTATTTAAAGTGATAAAAACTGATTAAAAATTAGGTTGTGCAGCAGCGGTGACCATGCTGGTGTTTAATATTTTTGCTCTTTCTTCTGGAGAGAGCTGGCTGAGAGACTACGTGTGATGCTCAGATTTCTAGATGAGCAGCCGCAGAGGTCCCTTGGGCTGCCTCAAGTTTGTGGTGTGTGTTGGGTGGGGGTCTTCTCCAGCAGAAGAGGAACCAGCTCTTCCATAAGAGTGAAGTCAAGTCTATGTGAAAACCTGGGCAAGGGAACACACATTTCCATTCTTTATTCCTCTAAGGTTCAGTTTCTCCAGAATATTTACAGTTGTCATGTAGCTCGCTATCGGACAGCTTGTTCCAAGAACTGCCTCTTCTGCTTATTTAATACTTTTGATAGTTTTCGTGAATAATGCTCTTTAATGGACAGAAATATTTCTTACAGTGGTTCACCTTCCTTCTCTCTTTGTGCCTAAAGAGGATTATAAGTAGTTTGTAATTTTTGCCTTGTTTTAACCCTTGAAATATTTAGAAAAACATAATCAGGCATCACATAACTGAAGTTCGACACAAGTAGCATTTGATTAAAGCTACCATAAAATTTTTGAGCTACCATAAAACTTTTTTTATGAAGCAAGTTAAAATATACATATCATGAATACAATTATATGTTGTTTTAAATTACAGAAAATTATTTGAGGTGTTTCCTTGCAATTTTTACCCATTTGTTTGTTATTTATAGTACTAGCTATTGTCTTTTTCAGATATATTCAATACTTTCATTCCCAGTGGCACTGAAAACATATTTTTAATAAATCTTGGCAAGAATAAGGGCATAAATACTTGAACTTTGTTCCATCAGAACAGCTGTATGCTTCATTTGGAAACTAATGCACTACAGCAGCTTTGCTTTTCATACTACTCTACTGGTTTTAGAGAAGTAATTCTTTAAAACAATGAATCTACTTAAGTTTCAAGACCTAATGGGCAGGTTTTTGGACATGTTCAAGAAGATGCAGGAGCAAGTTAATGAAGTTTTCTCCAGGCAGTTACTCTTTCACATTCACAAAATTGGCTCTTGGCCACTCAAGTGTTCAGCAGTTCTATTGAGCAGCTCATATTTGTATATTCAAGGTAGGAAGAGCTAAGAAAAAAATGTTCCTCTTATTCTCAAATATAATTATTTGGGAAATATTTTTCAGATGATATGTGTATTTATTTGAGGTATAGACATTGAATCAAAACTTACTAGGATAAATAAACAACAACAATAACAAAATGTGCTGGGTGATCTGCTTTCATTACCTCAAAGGTAATTAGTGACCTAGGGAGTTTAGAAGTGAAGAGTCCAAAACTGTATTTCACTTGTCTCTTTATCATGCTAATGTCAGAAAGCCTCTGGAAAATTGCTGCCCTTAAATTGTCCATGTAATGCTGGCCCTGTGGCCCAATGATGGAATAGGTCTCTCGTGTGGTAGATCTGACACCAACCCAGTTAGTCATAGGTTATAGCCACCACCCGATTCGGTGTCAGGAAAAGAAGGCCAAGGTCACTGTTTAAGAAAATACGATGTTCTAAAGATACTTTGAATAAGCAAAATACTTTTGAACACATTTCTGATTGATTTCTCATAAAGGCAATCTTAGATTTATTTCTAGCTGATGTGACATTAAAATAACTACTTCTCTCTGAGCTTAGTAAATATTTGTTGAATTTGTTGAATGTATAGATTATATTTACCTTTGTAGCCTCTCACGCACCTTGCACAGGATAGGTGATGTATCGACAGTGGGTTTTACCCCTTTTTATCCTTCCTTCCCTCCCCACTTCCCCCCTTTGTCCACTCCTCGTCTTCCCACACCTCCTTCTTCACCTCCACCTTTCTTTTTTTAAAATAATTTTTCCAAAACCTGCTTCTAATTACCCTAAAATATAGTTTCTTGTGATTTTCCCAGCAGTTTCACAAAGTCAGTACATGTCATGATAGACAATTTTTAAGAAATGCCCATTTAGTCCTTATAAAGCTCAGCTTTATATAAATCTTTATATAAGTTATAAACTTAAATTGTACATGTATATAACCTTTTTATAAATTATGAAGTTATATCATAAGTTTATATAATTTTATATAAATTGATATTTAAGATTTTGAGTCTGGAAACTTATGAGGGTTAGTGATGGAAATCAGCTCTCGTGGAGAATTTTCAGCCCATTGGACTACTTTACGCTGCTAAGTACCCAGTCCTGCTGATGAGACCAGTCATATCTGTTCTCCCTCTACATGCCCAGAGGTCCAGGGAAGAGAATAGGGAAAACTATTTCCTGCTTAGCCAGTGGGAAGATTGGTGTAGGCACTACTCCATATCACACAGCGCTGACCAAGGACAGCACGAGCTGCTACAAGTACTCTTCTTGTGTTCCTAGGTAGGATTAGAGACAGATGACTTGGGGAAATCTCACAAGAGTGAGCAAAGTTTGCATCTGTACAGACTTGTGGTCAAGATACAAAAGAATTCAGTAAATAGCTGTGGGTTGAGTGATCAAATAGGGATTTAAAAGGCATGCTCACTAGAGAATTTAGAAGAAATAAAAATGTTTTAGACTACACTCATGTTTATTTGTTAGCAAAGATTTTTGAAAAATCCACTATGACATTGAGGACTTTGCAGACAACAATATTTTTTATGTTCACAGTGCATTAGACTTTATATATTATATCCTACACTCTCTTTCTTTTGTAACCTTCACTAAAACCATCTGAAGAGAGGTGATATTTTCATATAAAGATAGGAGGTTCATGTGTTTTGCTAAAAGCCCCCTAGTAATTTTGACTGTTTGGTATCATAGTATGTTAAGAATTTTGGAGTCACTGTGAGATGTATGTATACACACATACACATATGCTTTATAGGTAAAAACATTCTTATCTGTCAGCCTTAAAAAAAGGTTCATTTAAGATTTGTTCTCTCCAAATAGGCAGGGTGACAAAGAGGGAAAGGTATGGACTTGGGGTTTTGAACCCTGTTTCTGCTACATACCAACAATGTGATCTTTGGTTAGTTAATCTCACTGAGTCCCATTTTCTCATCGAATAATTGTAACAATATCCTATACAGTTACTGTTAGGACTACATGAAATAACGTACATAAGATGCCCGTGACGCAAGAGGCATCAGTAGAGTCAATTCCTATCGTGAGTACTCTGCACCAATGCATCTGGTCTATCTTTCTCAATCTCTTCATTAATGAATGACACCCTTTGAGAAAAATCAGCTAACAGTGCTCTCTGTAGCCTTTGGGAAATATAGAAATACCTGATTCATGCCTACATCAAGCCTGGAACTTGGATCTCATGAGCAAACAGCAAAGAAGGCTCATCAGTTGCAGACTTGGGATGGCTCATCGTTTGGACTCTTGAGGGATGTCTTGGGACTCATCTATTTTCCTCATGTCTTTGAGAAACAGTTGCACTGAGACCCCTCTCAACATTGAGATCTATTGTTATTCCAGTGTAATTGTGACTCAGATCGCTTACCCAGTGCAAGTAGAACAAATGTAAGCTGTTAAACCAGTTGAAGTATTATGGAACACACACTAGATTCTATTCTGAGTTTTATCTTACTAATTAGAAACTTTCACTGAAGTAGAGGTTTGATTGTAGAAAGAATTGACATAAATTTAAGAAAGTTTAATAGAAAAGCCTACCCTAGAATATATTGATGACCATGAGGAGTTATGTATGGGTAACGTTTCAAACATCAGTGGAAGTACAATATAACAGTGATATTACTGAGTGATGAGATTATGAATGATTTTTCATCTTTGCTTCTTTGTGC
>VMDR010024054.1:0-15245 GCA_007922815.1 Macrotus californicus | reverse complement strand
CATAGAGTTTAATTTCTCTTGTATGGTTTCAGACAAAATTTAAAGTTATGCAATATCTTTACTCATTAAAAAATAATGTTAAATCAACAGATGACAGCTAGTGGGAGGGGTTGGGGGCGGAGGGATCAAGCCAAAAGGATGAAGGACTCATGGACAGCAGCGTGGTGATGGCTAGGGGGTGGGGGTACAAGGGGACTACATGGTAATGGAAAAAAATACAACAGAGATTAAATTAAAAAACCACAATAAAAGAATTTTTTGTTTGAAAAATGTCTATGACAAAACTGTTGACATTTAGTCATAAAATTTTACTGATGTATTCATAACAGAAATAATTTAATTTTAGCTATCACTTCTTTAGTTTTAGTAAAATATAATATTAACTAAACCAGTTTTAAAAATAATGCCTGAAAGCGAGATCATTTAATAAATCACAGGTATAAGAGATATTAATACTAAGCATTGTGGTTTTCCACATTTCTTTTTTCTTTGGTGTTGCCAGGTCTAAGTAAAATGTTTTTACATTTCCCTCCTCATTCTGTAAACGACAGCTGTATTCGACCCATTATTTTCCACCAGGACATCTAGAAACAGGGCCTTTAGGGGACTATTTATATTCATACACCATGAAATACCTCACCGAGGATAAGTACGTTATATTTTTGTTGGATTTTGAAGAGAGAAATATATTTTCTTTGTCATAAACTAGAAAGAGCTCCTCCACTACAAGAAAGAGCACAAGTTTCTACTAAATAAATTTCACCTGCCTACATTTCCTATCCAATACATTTAAAAAACATACGAGTGAGTCTATTTCACATGAAATGTTTCATTATTGTAACACTATTTAATTATTCTAGAATTTTTCCTACTATTTTTATCAGAAGGCTTTACATAGCAAGTCTATTGTTTTGATAAGAGAAAGTGTAGCTTGTGCATGCATATTTTAACTTTGTGGTTGTTTTTCTATTGAGTCACAGATCTCTTCAGCTATCTGAGAACTCTGGACTATTTCCCTAAAAATGCAGCAACGCAGTGGTTTGAACACAGTTTCAGGAACTTCCTGACCCTCGAAGCAGACCCCCAGAGCCAGCTGGTTAGTGACCGAGCAGCCAGCGTAGGCCCCGCAGACTACCTCCACTGCAAAAGTGGTGGAGTTCATGTGACTTTTCCACAGATTAAAGCTTGCTTTGGAATTTTAGACATTCATGTCATTTTTACATCGTTAATGGTTTTTACCCTTCTTCATAATACAGTACCTGAAATACCGCAGTTGCAGAAAAATAATTGTATTAGGAAAAGCAACACATTGATTCTACATTGTGAATCGAGACATGAAAATCTGTATCTATCATTGTGTTTCAACGTTTTATATATGTAACCAGAGGGTTAACGACTTTGCCACTAAGCCCGGTTCTATTAGAAGTAAATAGGCATTTAATGGAATCAGCATCACAGAACTAACCCTGAAAAATCACTATTAATATGTCATAAATGAAGCTCTAATTTAATATATATCTCCCCTACACACACACACACACACACACACACACACACTCAGAGCCTGCTGCCAGTTACCATTAAGTGAGCCATGCAACCTGATGGCTTACTTCACAAAATGCAAACGGCTTATCTAGGGCAAAATGAAAGAATGGGCGTGAGAAAAACAAATGAGCGAGAGAAACACGCATAAAATCTATAGCCAGAAATCACATGACTACATTGCGCCGCAGCCCCTCACATCAGTGTCACAGCGAGTACTGGCTCCGGGCACAGATCCGACACGCAAAGACACGGTGACCCCTTCTCCCCGTTTCCCCAGGTGAGACGGAAATTAGACTGCCAAACTGTCATCAGCACTCGGGCTTGGGCGCACACGCGCGCGCGGACACACACACACTTACTCCGGTCAAGCCCCTGACCCCCCCTGGAAGTTTCCTGGCTGTTTCCTCTAAGGGATCCTGCGACCCTAGCTGTTTGCTCTCGAGGAGAGCCAGTCGCTCACCCACGCGGTAGCCAGCGGGTGGGAGCTGCGGTGAAGCCCAGGCTCTCAGGTCCCAGCGTCCCTTTGTTGCTCCAGCTCTCTCCCGTGCGCCGGAGGCCGCGGCGCCGCGCGGGGTTGGCTGCTGCTGCTGCTGCTGCTGCTGCTGCCCGGCGCCCCGGCCGTGGGAGAGCGGCGGCCCGGCGCGCCCAGCGCGTTCTCACGGCCCAGCTCCGCGAGCGCAGCCGCTAGCGCGGTCGGCCTGGAGCCCACCCCTGTCGGTGCTCCTCTTTCGGGCGTCGTAGGTCCCCCGGGCCCTCAGCCGGGTCCCCGGGCGCTGTCTCCTTCGCTCCCTCGCTCCTCCCCCGCGTGGGAATCGCGCCCAGTCCCCCCGGCGCTGGGCAGCTGAGAGCGCCAGGAAGGCTTCCCGGGACGGTGGGGGGTGGTGGGACGGTGGAGGACAGGCCCAGGCTGGGGGCCCGCAGAAAGCAGCCGCCGCTCTGCGGAGCCCCGACACTCGTGGGTATGCTGCGACAACTTACTCCGTGACCTCCCAGATCTCTGGACAGCCTTTCGGATCTACAGCAGCTCCAGGGCGCGCCTTGCACTGTGAACGCAGAAGGAGAGTGGGCGTCAGGGGCGGCGGGAGGTGGGAGGGAGCCGGGACCCTGCGGTGGCACCTGCCGGTCCCTGGGCAAGGGCACCCACCGCACACGCGGCCTCGGTGCTCCCACTTGAGCTCACTCCTGGCTACCTGCTCAACAGGCTGGGCGGGACGAGACGTGACTCTCAAATCCGATTCCCGCGCTGCTCCAAAGCATTCAATCCGTTCCTGTGGCCGTCTCACCCTCTGTCTACGTGTCTCTCTGTCTCCGATGACCCCAGAAGATCCCTGGCACTTCCTTTTCCTACAACACTCGATTTCTTTTCAGAGCCCCTCTCCCTCCCTGCACTGAAAAACTGAAAAAGAAAGTAGTGGCTACAACGCACCATGGTGAGGTCACTCGGGGTCCTTTGGCAGCCAGCGGGGGTCCCTCCCCGGCAGGTGTAGGTCGCTTGGGGCGGCTCCCCAGCGGTTGTCTGCTTTTGGCCTTGGGTCTCGCTAGGTGAACGTGTAGAAGTGCACGGAAATCTGCTTGTGGAAAACCAGCTCTGGGCTGAGTCCCACCCACTACGCCCAGACTAGGGCAGGGGAACTGAGTCTTGGCCCCTCCAGCCACCCAATCATCATCCCAGCAGTTACTCGGTGGAAACAGAGAAGAGGAGATAGGGACCGGGACACAATAAGAGGAAGGGAAAAGGAGAGAACTCAGAAAAAAAAAAGACTTCTTAAAAGAAAAAAAAAAGCAGCTCCACTTTTCTTTGATTTGGGAAAACTGTAGTTTACCATAGTTAAAACTTCCAACATTTCTGCTGGGAAGCTGGTATCTGCACGGATGGTTCTCTGGTTCTGGTTTTCAGGGTTAAAACCCATCTACTCTTTTGCAAATGTAGTTCTATGTTTGCAGATGTTTACGTCCTTCCAGTAAGATCCCGATTCTGCCTGATTCAGTATGTTTAGTTCTGTTTGTTGGGGGTAGGGAAGGGGAGGGTGTCCGTGTGTGCATAGGATAGAAGCAGCAGCAGAAAATTAAGTTCTGGTATTGTTTTTGAGTCACCCTTCTGACTTTCAGAATAAAAACTTCATTATGCTGTTTCCATGGGAATTCACAATTATTCGTGATCATCATGTGGTCCTTCTTCAAACCCAGGAACTCTGGGACAGATTGCCCATGGATAGCTCCAATTCTAATATTTCTCCCCAAACCTACCACACAATCTGGTACCGTTTTTGACTCATCACATTTACAAATTCTCTCCCATTTTTGTTGGTTGTGCTCTTCTCACTGCAAACATCAGAATAAGCACCCCCCCTCCCCCGCCCCCAAAGACATTTAAATAAGAAACAAAGCATTTCAATAAACTTTGCCTTAGTAACAGGCAAAAGTTTATAGTTAGAAGTTTGCATGTTTTTGTTCTGCCACCTCTGAAGCCCTCTCTTCCTCTACTCCCAACCCATCAACCCATGATAATCTTTTAGGTCAGTAGGGCTTCTGTCCTCAGGACACGTAGAATTTAAGACCTAGAAGAAAAGGAAAAAAGAAATACCCACTAATACATAGTTGAAAGAGAATCTCATGCTAGTTTTTAAGAATAAATTCACAGAAGCACGGAAAGCACAGAAGAAAATATTTTTTTGACACGAGACTTAACTGCAGAAGGGAGCAGCATAAGAGTGAAGCCTTAAAGGGCTGATCCTCCTTGGATAAAGATATAACAGAAGTTCATTTTTGTTTTGCTTTGCTTTTTTCAGTGAGCAAAGACATGGAGGTAGAAAGCCATGACATGGATATTCAAGAAACAGGAAGTGGTACCATTGGATTAAAAAAAATGCAAAGTACATTGCAAAAGTATAGGAAGATAAGGTAGAAAGATCAGTTGGGTCCAAATGGCCTCATTTGCCTGTCCTCTAGGTGTCATGCACTATATGCTTGGCTAAAACTTGATTTTTTTGATTTTGTTTTCCTCTACTGGTCTTACTCTTGTCAATATTCCTTTCATCCTGGCATGTGATTTGCTAAAGTTTAATTTCTGCTTTTACCATCCTCAAATTCTGTAGACCACTCACCTTATCATAAGTATCACATTTAACCTCAGTAATTTCTGCCAGTGGCTACTCACTTTTACCAAGGGTAGACTGTCAGCAGGAGACAGTTCTGTATTCTTTGCCCACCCATTATGAGTATGGGGTATGTTCAGGAAGCAACCAATCTAGGGTTAAGTGTTGCTGGAACCACCAAAAGGTGATTGTGAAAGACATTTCTTAATCTGAACATTTGCTATGCCCTAAAAAAGTACTGAGAGCACTTTTGCAATAGGAAAGTAGTGTTTTGCACTAGAGAAGGAATCTCTGCAGCCTAAGCACTTATCAGTGAACAAGGTCCATAGTAGGGATTCAGTGAAAGAACTGTTGAGTGAATAAATGAATGCCTGAATATGTCATCATCTTCCACGTCCATTCTTCTGGCTTACAGGTGATGTGTAGGCTAAAACTTACTTACCTCCACTTTACTGACACTAGTTAACAAGGATGAGTATTTAGTTGAAAGCAATCCTGGGTAAATTTGTCAGCTCAGGCAGAAAAGATGCTTTGTTATCCCTGTACTCACAATGACAATAGTACAAAAACATTTTAATGTGTATTCTTTTCACACTTGCAAATGTCAATGCCAACCAGAGATGTGATCTAACCTCCACTGCTCTGAGTGTGGTCTGCGTATCAGCAGCATCAGCATGACCTGTGATCTTGTCAGAACTACAGAACAGACGTCAGGCCTCAGCCCAAACCTACTGAATCATTTAACAAAATCCTCCCTGCATTCCTATGCATATTAAAGTCTTAGAAGCACTGATCTACAATCAACTCATTACATATGTTAGACCTGGGAACAGGTTGTATGAATATCTTTAATCTAGGGATTTTTAAAATCTGCATCTGTCTCTTTCTCTTTTTTTTTCTGGGATATTATTGCCATATCAATTCAAATAAATTAAGGACACTAAGGGATTCATCTCTACTGGCTTCTTGGTCCAGTTCATAAACCAACACCACAAGTTCATAAACCAGAGGGAACTGAGGGAAAGGATGAGGGAGCAGGGCAGCAGGAGGGAAGAAAGGCAAGGACCGTTGTGTGCTAGTATATACCCCCCTTTTTTATGTGAGGGGCAGAAATTCACTTTTTTAAAAAAATAAACCACTGATTGTACTAGTTATCAAATCAGGATAACTTGTCAAACACAAGAAAAATAAGATGCATTTCATGATCATTTTCCTCTTTGTTATTCTTTTATACTCCTTCTCAGGATGACTATTTGCTTTCAATTTGTTTTAAACACACCTAGTTAGATAAATTTCATACTGGTAACTTGTAATTATCAGGACCACGTTACCACTCCAAAATATCTTTTTTGGAATGTGAAGTTTAATTATGAAAAGCAGACCATGTGATATTAGAATCTCTAAATTTCTAGTCATGGTAGGACGCGCATGAAAAAAGCTGGACTTGAAAAGATTCTAATGGTGATAGAAATGTTGTCCACTCTATTTCCTAGAAATGAATGATGTTTGTTAACAGTAAATAGAGTGGTGGGCTGAATAATGGCCCATAATCCTTGATCCAAAAATGTCCATGTCTTCATTCCTGAAACCTGTGAACACACCATGTTACATGGCACATGGCAAGGGGAAATTAAAGTTGCACATAAAATTAGGATGGTTAATCAACTGACCTTGAGATTGGAAAAGTATCCCAGATTGTCCATGTCGTCCTATTGCAATCACAAGATCCCTATAAATAAAAGATGGAAACAAGAAAGTCAAGGTCAGAGTCAAAGAGTCAGAGAGATGCAATGTGGAAAAGAATTGACCAGTAATTGCTGGCTTTGAGGATGGAAGGGAGTTATTTCCAAGGAATGTGTGCAGTCTCTAGAAGCCAGGTCATCCTAGAAAAATGATTCCTCCTCAGAGCCTCCAGAAAGGAACACAGCTGAACTGTAGTCTGCTAAATGCAGAAATGATGAATTTGCGTAAAAAAGATTTTTAAGGAAAGTATTGAAGGCATTGCCTGGTTTCTTCTTGCTGCTTATCGTAAAATGTGAAAAGAGAGAGAGATTGAAGGAAGAACCATTAAGCAAAAAAGAACCAGGGTTTGGTGATTTAGAAAATCCTTACCTTACTACAAAAGATGCCAAGCCACCGTTATCCAAGTAAATATAACATCTTTGCACTTTGGCGATACTGGGACAGTTTATTGATTTTCATATTTAAAAACATGGAACAGATCCCTATATTTTTATTTCATGTCCTAAAATAAAAGTAATATTGACTCTTTTATTCCTAATATCATTACATAGTACTAGCATGCTATAAATTGTTTGTGCTTCGAAAGGAGACCAAACTGGTATCCTATCGACCCCAATATATTTAATGATACTTTTAAAATATTTCCTCATTGAAATAACTTACAATTCAATTGACTTTAAGAAATTGAAAAGAAAATATATGGTGGAGACAATGACATAAAAAGTCCCTGAGATGAATGGGTTAATGGATACTGTAAAATAAATGTTTGTGAAACTTATTCAAAGGCATTTATTGAATGGAGCTATGTTTGCTCTATCCAGTTAAAGATACTTCATATGGATAAAAATTGACACATCTAAAGAGAACTGTTTAGCCATACAAAGATACAATGTCTGCAAAAGCAAACAAACTAAAAAACAGTCCATAGCTTTGGTTAAGGTCTTCAATATTGCTTGTCCTTCTCTAGCTTAGTCCCCCACCTCTACCGTTGCACGAAGTGGACAGAGCAAGCTGGTGTTCCACCTCTCTGCTCCTAAAAGCCATTTAATATATTGTGCTGGAATAGAGGATGTATCACATAATAACCTGATGAGAACAGATACTACACCAAAAGGTCTTGATCTTAACCAAAAGGTTGAGAAATATTTTCTTTTCTTTTTTTTTAACTGAAGAGTACATTTATTAAAGCTGGGTGCAGAGAAACAAGAAAGGGCTTAGGATAGAAGAAGCACCAGAAGACAGCCTAGGCGGGGGATACTTTGGCTCTCTAGAAATGTTACAGGAAAGAAATGAGTCTAGGTAGGGTTACTTGAGAAACAGGCTATGTGAGAAATAAAAGTCACAGTGACCAAAGTGAGCCAAAGTGGGGCTGGTATTGGCTCCCTGAAAAGTCAGAGAAAAGGGGGCCTTGGAGACAGGTTCAGGGGATTAGCCCAGGATGAGCTGCCACTGTTCACTGCTCCCCTGGTTGCCAGTCTCATGGAAACCCTTAGAGTTTAGGAGATGCACTCCTGAAAGGGAAGAACGGCATGGATATGTTCTTGGGAGGGAGAGCGTACTCCACATCTTCAACTTTAGCACTTTTAAATAGAAAAACTAACACTAGCTGTCAACAAATACATTATTTAGATGATTCATAAAGGCGCCAAGTTAGAAAGAACTCAAATGCCCAGCAACAGGTGAGTGGGTGAACAAATTGTGGTACATTCATATAATGGAATACTACTCAGCAATAGAAAAGAAGGACCTACTAATAACACAGGAACATGGATGAATCTCAGAAATGTGCTGAGAGAAAAAAAAACAAATAAAAGAGTACATACTGCATGATTCCATTTATATGAAATTCTAGAAGAGCAAAACTAATCCGTAATAACAAAGGGCAGATTAGTAGCTGCTTGGAGCTGGTATAGGAAGTTGCCAGCAAAGAGGCACAGGGACTCTGGGGGTTATGGAAATGTTCTATATTATGATTGGGGTGGTGGTTATGAGCGTGTATACACTTCTCAAAACTCAGGGAACTGCACATTTAAAATTGGTATATTTTATTTTATGTACATTTATCTCAATAAAGTTGTTTTTAAAACAAGAATTGAAGTCATAACAACACTCCAGGTTATTAGAAGGACAAGTGAATTCTTTTCTGAGGCTCTAGCATTTTAAATGTCAAAAAAGAATCATAATTGTTTACAATGTTTATTTTGTGCCAGACATTGTTCTAAACACCATGTATGTTATGCATTTGTTTCTCCAGCAAACATTATTATTGTATTTGCTTAACATGTGAGAAGATTGAGGTGTATGGAGATCAAATAACTTTCCCCAAATCACACAGCTAGCAGGACTCACACTTGAGCTGGCTGGCTCATCACCCTGGGATATGAATCACTCTGGTCATTCTGCAAAAGCTTATTAATTATGCAAAGTAAAAAGTCTCTGTTTAGACTCATTAAATCAAACTCTTTGTGTACTGGCAGGTCCCAGGAACCTGCATTTTAACTGGCATCTGTAAATCACTCTGATGGCTGAGGATCGTACTCAGAAACATTACATATTTCAAGGTAGTAAAATTGTCTTATTGAGGAATTCCTTGGGCAGGTACACATTCCTGACACCATTATGTAACAGGCTTGGGTTTTCAACTTAAACCTCCAACTATCTGTATATTTTCTTAATCTCTTTGCTTGATATTAGTTTGAGCTCCCAATGGAGAACATGACTTTCAACAGCTTTACTTCCTAATACAATGGTTAACCAAATAGGGGTAGAGTGTATCCATTTGATAAAAGAGAGGGAGAGAGAGAGGGAGAGAGAATAAAGGAAAGAAGGATGGAAGGGTGAGAAGAAGGGAGGGAGGGGAAGAAGGAAGCAGGAAGATTACTCAGTCAGGTAGGCAAAGCATGGAAAGTATATTCAATAAAGCTACTTACAGAAGAAAGTATTCAGGAAATACACTCAGGTATGTTTCACCCAACTCTTCAAATGTTATAAAGGTTGACTTGTTCCTGCTTCCTCTAATGGTAAGTTGTGTTAGAGAATAATTATTAATTAAGTGTGTGCCTTTTATAGAGAGTTGAAAAAATTTTAACACTTTCTATTTCTAGGCACTTGACTTATAAGACAACCCCAGGCCTCCTGTAGGTGAGGTTCCCACTCATCTTCCCTAACAGAATGGCAGTCTGCTGTTGCAGGGGTTCCCTATAGAGCTGGTTGAAACAGAGTTAAAAAAAAACAGCCCTAATAGAATATCACTTTTAGAGGAAAGCATTTAATCAAAATGAGAATTTTTATATGTGAATATAAATATGTGAACATCTATGAGTCCTTTAATTTTAAGAGAGGCTTTTCAAGGCAACATGACCTACTGACCTATGGAAAAGAGCCGTCTGTGCAGGAAGACTTGCTTGCAACTGTTCAAAGAATAGTGAAAGAGATGAGAAGCATACATTAGTAAAGGACCACTCTCCTTTTAAATATTGTAACAGGTAAAACTTTTTCTGCTCCTTGTTATACTTTCATAATTTAAAGCTGGTATGATCAAAATCACATGCGTCTCCCTAAGCAGCTCAGTGAGAGTAAGGCCTGGTGGCTTTCATCAGGAGAGTGACCAACTGGTACAGGGCTGTGCTAATGAGCGAATGAGCCTGTGCCAGAAACACCTACTGCATGGTTATTGACTTCACTTTTCATTTTCACTTAATTCCAACAGCAAGACGTTTTGTTTGAGCCTTGCTCGTGAGAGTGTTTCACATACACTTCTCCTTCTAGGAGAAGTGAAGCACATAGATCCAAAAACTAAAAGCCAGGGAGACTGAGATGCTCTTCAGATGGTCTCTCCAGGCGGGGCCACATGGCATACACATCCTGTGCATGGGTTTAAACAAAGAAACTGATTCAAGCTTCTTCAGAGTAAAGAGATTTCTGTTTTGACATAAGGAGAAGACTAATTATGCAGCAACAGACTTATTGGAATCTCATTTTATGAAAATGACAATTATGGCTGCTGCTCTTATATTTATAAAATACTTTGTTTAAACAGTTGACAATATTACTTACCTAAGGCAAAGTAGTGTCTTACCAACTCTTTCTTCTTATTTCTTAGAATATTTTATTTTGCTCTGATTATGAAAGCCATGCAAATAACAAAGTGGCCCCTCCCTTTCCAAAGCCAGGGCAGACGTGCAGAGCAACCGTTCCCAGTAGAGAGTACCTGACAATGCTGGGTAAAAATGTAAACACAATTTTAAAGCTTAACTAGGCTGTTGTCCAGAGAGGGAAACCAGAAACGATGAGAGAGGAGGGCTTCCCTGATAAGCAGGCACGGTAGCTGACAATTGCTCTGAGGTCATTGGCCTACAACTGGTGGGCAGGAGCTTGGGATTCTGGGCAGCATGTGCTGGGGAGATAGAAGACAGAACCTAATACAAGTAGGAAATGACAGCGCACTTAGAAATCTTGGACGGAGTTATTTTCGAACAGGGGCTTTCTTTCGTTCAGTGTTGACTCGGAATGGAGCTGGAAAGGAAACAAGTCTCTCCTGAGTCTTTCTGATCTCAAGCCTGTACTTGCACAGTTTTGGAATGGAAGTTCATATAAATTCAGTGCTTGAAAATCCACAGGCAGAACTTTTATTTTAAAATGATCATGTGTTGAGAATGCACCAGGAGCCTGGCAGAAACTAATGTAAATCCTCACCAGGGAATCCACATTACAGAAGGTCTTCAAGTAATTTCTACAGATAAGATGAGATTGTATTGAGAACATCACCAAATACATGAGGAAAAATGCCACTATGAATGGTAGAAACAAGAAAATTATTTCAGACCTGCAAGGACTATGAAAGTAGAAATTATTCAAAACAGAATGTACAATAAGTGTATTTAATACATTCTTAAAATAAAACATGTCCACAGTATAAAAAAAGGAAACCGAATATAAAACTGGACCACTTGAAACTGGAACCAAAGAGAACTTCCAGAAATGAAAAACATAATTAGAGATAAAATCTCATGGAAAAGTTAAATAGCAGATTAGGTATAAGTAAAGAGAATATTAACAAATTGGAAAATAGATCTAAAGAAATGATTAGAATTTAGACAAAGTTGGATGAAAATGTAGATAGGTTAAGATGTATGTATGCAGGGTACTACCAAGAGAGAGTAGAGATTTAGTGAAAAGACAATATTAAAAAAGATACCAATTTAGATTTTTCAAAAATTAATTCAGTCATTTCTCCTCTTGTTGGCCCAATGATTCACAAAAGGGATAAATAAAAAATTAAAAAATCCATTCATAAATTCATTTGATAAAATGACCAAATTAAAGATGAGATCTTAAAAGTGACCCCCCCCAAAAAAACTGATATTGTCTACAATGAAATGACAGCTTGATCTCTACACACATATGTATAAAACATAATATATTTTATACACACTACATAATTCAACATCTATAAATACATATCTTTCTTTTTTATTTATTTATTTTCAGAGAGCGGGGAAGTGAGGGAGGAAGAGAGGGAGAGAAACATCAATGTGTGGTTGCCTTTCGTGCACCCCCAACTGGGAACCTGGCCCACGACCCAGGCAAGTGCCCTGACTGGGAACTGAAACAGTGACCCTTTAGTTTTCAGGCTGGCACTCCATCCACTGAGTCACACCAGCCAGAGCTATAACTTTCTATGGAACATATAAAACTCCATTACATGTAAAAATACTTGTATACTTATATATGTATGTGTATTTGTGTATCTGCTTAATTCTTACCTTCTTTTGTTCAGTTCCTCTGTGTCTCTCCCTGAAATTACCAGGAGGGCATTTTTCCTGAAAGGGCATCTATCCTAAGCCCTTCCTTGTTTCACTGTCTCTAGTACATTAATAAATGTACTCTCAAAATAAAAAAAGAAAAGAAGTAAATATTATTTCTCAGCCTTTTGCTTAAGATCAAGTGCAGTATCTGTTCTCATCAGTTTATTATGTGATTCCTGGGGGTAAAACACACAAAAAGGTGGGAAGTCTTCTAAGACTGTGGTCTCCAGGAGTTTCTCACTCTCATCCCAGTACATTGTCAGCATCCAGAAATCCATCCAAGTAACCACTTAAATGTGCCTACCATTGGATAAGTCTGCAGTGGCTTCTGCTGCGGGTAAGCAGATCATAGCTCTGATTCTCTGGACTCTCCTACCTCTCCACATTTTGGGGTTGTGCTTTTCCATGCCACACAGTTCTCTGGTGAGTCTAAAAAAGTAGTTGATTTTCAGTTTGTCCAGCATTTGTCTTTTTGTAAAGGTAGGGGTGACAGCTTCCAAGTTATTTACACGTCAAAGTTGAAACTGAAAGTTCCACTTATGTTATACTAAATATAGTCAATATAAAAATTTTGAAATATTATTGAGCTTTAATTTTTATAGAAATGTTATTTGTCACTGAAGGAGAAAATGCTTTTGAAAATAAATACATATCTACTATATACTAAAATTATCTTTTTAGAAAAAGTAAACATTTCAAGAGTTATATAATTTCAATTACTTTTGTAGCCTCTTGAACTCTCAAGAAATGTGTGACTTGGGCTGTGAATTATATTGGAGCACTCAGGCACCTACAGTTATAAAGTCCTGTGCAAATGTATGACTTTAATGTCTTAGACACCATCCACATAGACTCCCTACTGAGTTATCATTGCATGATTCAAATATTTGATAAGTATAAAATCATGACCTTGCATTAACATCAAATGGCATAGACTTGTCAATAACTAAAGTATATATATAATATATAATATATAATATATAATATATATAACTTACAGTCAGCAAATATCTGCATCAAGTTGATGAGAAGGTTGTTTACTATCTGTTTCTCTAGCTGGAACAAATCAATTTTTCTGTGATGCGTTTTCTTGGGTTTGTATTAAATTACTTTTATTCCTAAGTAGGATTAGGTATTAGCAATAATAAATTTCCTAGAAGTTATGGAAAAAGGAAACATCTGACATCCTTTGTTTATAATAGAAATTTCCTCTCTCTCACTTTAGGAGGGCCTGTGGCTCCCAGTCTTTTCTTTCTCAGGAAAAAAAAAAATTATAGCTGCCAAGTTAGATATATTGAAAGAGCAGCAAAGAAAAAAGAGACACTAAGGATTTTTCCCTTAAGTCTTACTCTTAAGAGAGCAAAGATCATTTTCCTTTAGCTATTTGAGATTATAGAATGGAGGGTGCAATAAAAAAAGAATTAAAACATTCATGCTGAGATTCACAAATAGGGGATATCACTGAGGCAGGCATAATAAAAGAGAATGTCATAGGTAACTTTTTCAGATTAATTTAACCAGGCACTGTATTTTTATGTGTTAAATAAAGTCTAGATTGACACATTCACAAAATGCAGTGGTAAGCAAAACAGTTTAATATTTTTCTCACCGCTCCATAATTAGTCAGCTGGGAAACAATCGCCAACTATTTAGTTAGAAACAGACTAAGTGCTATGAAAGGGACGTTCAGAGAAATATGAAAACTTACAAAGGGAGTCTAACCATCACAGGTGGGAGGTGGGACCTCCCAGAGGGGGTGAAGTGGAAGCTAAAATGCGAAGTGTGCATGGAAATGAATGGAGTGTTGAGGGAGGGAACAGTGTTTCAGCAGAAGGTACAGTATTATTGTAGGGCCAGTATTGCTATAAAACAGGGAATCGTATCGTGGTCACACAACCCCATTTCATATCAAAACTATTGACCTAAACATGAATATCAAGACAGTTATCTTAGGGCTGCCAACAATTGTGTAAGTTGCACACTGCACAACTCCAGAGTATGTCACATGGACCATCCATTCAACTGTGCAGAGTCAGAATTTTTCAAAGCGTCTTTGCAGCAATTTATGTTGATAATTTTCTTAAATAGCCTTTTATATGTGCCCATAAAATTTTTTCATGGCAAGGACTTACGAAGTTGATAGAAGGTGAGTTTTAACTATGTAGTGTACCGAGACACGTATTATATATTGGTACAAAACACACTTCTAAAGCCGATATTTTCAAATGTGTTTTTCCAGGAACTGCATTTTTAAGCTCTCACATCATTGTGCTGTAGACAATGAGATATTATTGCGTTTTTCCATAGAAGTCAGAAGTCAGCTTTGTGCTGTCAGTAAGAACGGTGCACTACAATCAAGTTGCCACCGGTGCCCAGGCAGGGGTGCCATATAACACTCACCAGGCAGCTCATTCCAACTATCAGAACCATGTCCTAGCAGATACTTACTATTCAATTAATAATGACTAAAATGAACCTATTGAAGATTTGACTTGAAAAGGGGACAGATAGAAAATGTGGTCCCACTGATGGAATGTTTAAAACAGAAACAGCTGCTTCCTGTCACCTCATTTCTTTCACAAATCTCATTTCCTACTCATTACCACACTTTTCTCAAGGCCATGAACAAGGTTTGAAATAGCTATTTTGTCAGCACACATCTGCATGCTTTCAAAAGCTACATGGTGTGACTTTGCAATTCCATTAGTGAAGTTTCATTTGGAAGAGTCCAAGAGAATGTGAAAAAGAGGAAAACGCCATTCAGCAAGAAGCAAAAGGATGTATTCTAGAAGAATAATGATAACTTTCCACATTAGTGCCTAATAAATGTCCACTTTGTTAGTGCTCTCCAAACAGTAATGAAAAGATTAGCTGAAATATATAAAGTAGGCTGTAGTCATGGAAATGATAAAACAAAGTTTTCATAAGACTTAAAATCAGCATACTCTTCCTTTCCTAAATTTAGAGTTTATTTGAAATGAGCATAGTGATAATTGCTAAATAAGCATTTAGTGATTAGATTTAGCATTAGCAAGCACTTTATTTTTTGGATGGT
>VMDR010024053.1:0-15245 GCA_007922815.1 Macrotus californicus | reverse complement strand
AAATGTACCACAGTTTTTTGATCCACTCATTGACTGATGGGCACTTAAGTTGCTTCCAGCACTTGGCTATTGTAAATTGTGCTGCTATGAACATTGGGGTGCATAGGTTCTTTTGGATTGGTGTTTCAGGGCTCTTAGGGTATAATCCCAGCAGTGGAATTGCTGGGTCAAAAGGCAATTCCATTTTTAGTTTTCTGAGGAAATTCCATACTGTTTTCCACAGTGGCTGCACCAGTCTACATTTCCACCAACAGTGCACTAGGGTTCCCTTTTGTCCACATCCTCTCCAACACTTGTCTGTTGATTTGTTTATGATGGCCATTCTGACTGGTGTCAAGTGGTATCTCATGGTAGTTTTAATTTGCATCCTTCTGATGGCTAGTGATGCTGAGCATCTTTTCATATGTCTCTGTGCCCTCTGTATGTCCTCCTTGGAGAAGTGTCTGTTCAAGTCTTTTGCCCATTTTTGAATTGGATTTTTTGTCTTCCTGGAATGGAGTCGTATGAGTTCTTTATATATTTTGGAAATCAAACCCTCGTCCGAGTCATCATTGGCAAATATGTTTTCCCATATAGTTGGTTCTCTGTTCATTTTAAGCTGTTTTCTTTAGCTATGCAGAAGCTTTTTAATTTGATGAGGTCCCTGCTTCTAGATCTTGGCAATTGTAAATGACTGCAGTGAACAGAAGAGAGCTTATATTCTTTTGAATTAGTGTTGTGAGTTTCTCTGGATAAATTTCCAGAAGTAGAATCATTGGGTCATAAGGCAGTCCATTTTTAATTTTTTGAAGTATCTCCATTCTGCTTTCCACAGTGGTGGCACCAATCTGCATTCCCACCAATAGGGCAAAAGGGTTCCCCTTTCTCCACATCCTCGCCAGCACTTGTTGATTTACTGATGATAGCCATTCTGACTGGTGTGAGGTGATATCTCATTATGATTTTAATTTGCATTTCTCTTATGAGTGACATTGAGCATGTTTTCATATGTCTATTGGAGAAGTGTCTATTCAGGTCTTTTGCTGATGTTTTAATTGGATTGTTTCTGGGGTTTTTTTGGTGTTGAGTTTTATAGGTTCTTCATAAATTTTAGATATTAACCCCTTATCAGATGTATGGATAAATATGTTCTCCCATTCAGTGGGCTGTCTTTTTCTTTTGTTGATGATTTCCAAAGAAATCTATAGATTCAGTGCAATTCCTATCAAGATACCAATGATGTATTTCACAGAACTAGAACAAATATTTTAAAAATTTATATGGAACCACAAAAGGCCCCAAAGAGCAACAATGATCCTGAGAAAGAACAAAGTTGAAGGTATCATGCTACCTAATATCAAACTGTATTATTAAGGTCATATCACTGGGATAAAAACAGGCACATAGATCAATGGAATGGAATAGAGAGGACAGAAATAAACCCATGTCTTTATAGTCAATTCGTATTTGACAGAGGAGACTTCCTATCAAGATGGAGGTACAAGTAGACATCCTTTGCCTCCTTGCACAACCACAAGAAGAATTACAACTAACCTCAAAAGAAAAAACACCCAGAACCACCAGAAAATCGAACTATATGGAAGTCCAACAACCAAGGATTTAAAGAAGCCATATTCATCCAGATGAGTAGGAGGGGCAGAGAGGATGTGGTGTGACATGGTGAGGTGGTAGTGGTGGCAGAACGGGCAGCCCCACATTCACATGTGGTGGATAAAAATTGGGAGGGTTACCATGGGAGTGAGCGATTCCAGCACCAGACCAGACTACATAGCCCAGGGTTCCAGTGCCAGGAAGATAAGCCTTGTAACTTCTGGTTGTGAAAAACAGTGGGGGTTGGGACAGTGGAAGAAAATGCCGATCTCTCAGGAGAATCCAGGTGTGCACAGACTTAGAACATACACTAACCCACACACTCTGGGAATCACCACCAGGGCAGCAGCTAGAAGGGTGCCAGCTGCATAAAGAAAGTGGAAATGGGGCAAGTGCCAGGCAAATCTCCAGAAGCCAGGCAGCGGCACTGTCCCCTCTCCAGCCCCTGCCACCATACACAGCCACAAAGTGGTAAAGCAGGTTGCCCCACCCTGGCGAATACCTAAGGCTCTGCCTGATACAACTTAACAGGTACACTAACACAGGAAGTCAAAGCAGCTCTACCTAATACACAGAAACAAACATGGGGAGGCTGCCAAATTGAGGAGACAAGGAAATATGGTCCAAATGAAAGCACAGAACAAAACCCCAGAAAAAGAACGAAATGAAGATAGCCAACCTATCAAATACAGTTCAAAACAATGGTGATCAGGATGTTCAGAGTATGCTCATTGGTGATCAGGATGTTCACTGAGTATGGCAAAAACATAAGGGAAGAAACAAAGATTACACTACATGAAATAAAGAAAAATCCATAGGCAATAAACAGTAAAGGGAAGGAAGCCAGGATTCAAATCAATGATATGGAACATAAGTAAGAAATAAACATCCAACCAGAACAGAAAGAAGAAACAAGAATTCAGAAAAATGAGGAGAGTGTAAGATGACTCTGGGACATCTCCAAAACTGCCAACATCCAAATCATCAGGATGCCAGAAGGAAAAGAGGAACAGCAAGAAATTAAAAACTTATTTGAAAAAAAAAATGAAAGAAAACTTCCCTACCTTGGTGTAGGAAATAGATATACAAGTCCAGGAAGCACAGAGAATCCCAAACAAGTTAGACCCAAAGAGGACCACATCAAAACACATCATAATTAAAATGCCAAAGGTTAAAGATAAAGAGAGAATCTTAGCAGCAAGAGAAAGGCCGAGAGTTACCTACAAATGAATTCCCATAGGATAACAGCTGATTTCTCAAAAGAAACTGTGCAGGCAAGAAGGGATTGCCAAGAAATATTCAAAGTGATAAAAAGCAAGGACCTACAACCTAGATTACTGTATCCAGCAAAGCTACCATTTAGAATGGAAGGGCAGATAAAGTGCTTCCCAAACAAGGTAAAGCTAAAGGAATTCATCATCACCAAGCCATTATTACATGAAATGTTAAAGGGACTCATTTAAGAAAAAGAAGTAAAGCAAAACTATGAACATTAAAATGACAACAAACTCACAACTTTCAACAACTGAATCTAAAAAACAAAAACAAAAAATAGAAACAAACTAAGCAAACAACCAGAATAAGAACAGATTCATAGATATGGAGATCATTTGGAGGGTTATCAGCTAGGAGGGGAAAGGGGGACAAGGGGGAAAGAGGTGCAAGCATTAAGAAGCATAATTGGAACAACAATAAAGTAATTAAAATAAAAAATAAAAAATAATAAAAAAAGAAGCATAATTGGTAGCTACAAAATAGACAGGAGAATGTTAAGAATAGTATAGGAAAAGGAGAAGCCAAAGAACTTATATGCATGACCCATGGACATGAACTAAAGGGGGAGGTTGGGATTGACGGGAGACAGAAGGTACTGGGTAGAGGGGGACAAAGGGGAAAAAAGTGGGACAACTGTAATAGCATAATCAATAAAATATACTTAAAAAATATTTGACAGAGGAAGCAAGCACATGTAATGGACTAAAGATAATTTATTCAATAAATGGCAAACTAAAAAGGTTTTGTACAGCTTTTCCTTTATCAGTTTCTATCACTTCTTTGTAAACTCTTTGAGGATAGAACCCTGTTGTGTTTATCTCTGTGTTCCCAATGCTCAGCCTCAGTGCTAGAGGAGGTACAGGAGGAGGACAAAGGAGAAATAACAAAAGTAGCTCCCATTTATGAGCACCTCCATGATCACACTTTGTTCTCAGCACATTACACAGACTACTCCTTTAAGGGAGGTATTCCTGTTAAGCCTATTACATATAAAACTAAGATAGCAGTCACAAATCTAGTAAGTGAAGAAGGCTAAGACTCTAATACAAGCAGAGTGGCTTTGGCGTACTGCCTTTCTGGCACGGAGGTCAGCAAACTTTTTCTGCAAAGGGCGAGAGAGTAAATACTTTAGGTTTGGTGGGCTATCATTCTCTGTCACAACCACTCAGCTGTGCTCTTACAGTGCACAAGCAGCCACGGCTAATTATGGCTCTGTTCCAGCAAAAGTTTATTGCACAAAAACAGGTGGCAAGTCTAATTAAGCTGTAGGCCAGTCTGATCATCTCAGTGCTACAGACTCCATAAATGTTCATCAAATTAAATTGTATCTAACAGTGCTGGAAACCAAAACCACCTCTCTGCCCTTAGATGATTCCCTTATCTTAGCCTAAAGCTGTCAGTCAGTCGTTACAGCCTTTAAGACATTACTTGGCAGGCCAATCCATTGTTGGCACTCAATAACCAATTGTAGACTTGAACTGAATGGGATGGAATGGAAATGAGGCTCTGAGGCTGATCTTTGTGCTAAGATCCCACCCTCCTCAAGAAACTACTGGAGCTTGGCTAGATGTCTCTACACCCAGCACTGACTTCCCACAAATAAACAATCTTCACTTCTAAAAAGAAAAAATACTCTCAGGCTTCATTCTGTACCTCCAACTTTTACCTGGCCTTCATCTCAGGTATCTGATGTTTTTAGTATAAAAACAAAATTACTTGAAAGCAGCAGGTAAATTGAAGAGGCTTCCACACAAAAGTGGGCCACAAGTTTCAAACTAAGCAGTGAAGACTTCCTGGTGTTCCATCCAGAGTGTCGTTCCACAGCAGTTAGGAGCTCTCCTCATCAAGTCTAGACATTTTTATATAATACTTAGAAAACCAGGTAGGGATTTAAAAAAAAGAGGCAAAAGGGAAGATCATTGAATTATGAACTTCTTGAGGTCAGGAGCCTTGTAATATTCACCTTTGCCTCACCAGAATACCTGGCATATAGCAGACCAGGAAATGTTTGTTGATGAATGAAAACATGAATTTAATGAAGCCAAGAATTTAGATAGTTAAGTTTGCTAAAACATGCCCATTCTCCAACCCCCCTCGAGCGTGCTTCAAATTCAGCAAGATCCTTGTGGAAGTTGTAGACTTTTCAGCTGTGAGTGGGGGAGCAACCGAGGCCCTCACTTCCTCCAGCAGACTCACCATCTTGAGTGCTTGGACTCAGGATTTGGGTCCGAAATTCCTGCAGGCTAATTCCCAGACACCTGCAAACTTCCTCAGGGCTATAGGGCTCCTGGTGAAGAGCATCCTCTGTGATCAACAGCATTTCTTCCAGACCAACCCCCAGGTTGGCCTGCACCTCCTCCAGCCGCAGCACTTTACCCCATTGCAAGCTTTTGTACTTAGCCAGGAGCTGCAAATTGAAACCAAGAGAATGGTCAGTGTTCACTGCAGAAATTGATGTGTGTTACTTTAATTAGCCAGATTCAACTTTAAGCTGTTTTTGTTTTATTTCGTTTTTTTCCACTCAACCTATCCACATTTCCCACCATTGCTTGAAAATGCACAGTGGGTTCAGATGTTTGGAATTAAGCATGCTTGTATGACAGTTACAGGCCAGTTAAGTATTTTTCTTAAAAAAATAAAAATAAAAACCAATATTCCACCAATTTTTTGCCTGTCACCACTTTTCCTCAGGGCTATTTCTTTGAATAATTTTGTTCTTTTATCCCTATTCAGCTCATCCCTAATATATCACTCTCTATAAAGTCTACCAAAAAAAAAAACCCTACTCAAATCTCTCATGACCTGGGTCCTGAGGTGGACACTGTATGCCCAATTTCATTAGAGCACTTCCTGTTTACTACATGCCTCTTTGAAATGGCTAATGAATTTAAGTATCTGGGTGTTTGGAGTAAAGTCCCAGATTTTAAATGAAAACCTCATTGGTGACCTTATGAACATCCAGTATATTATGTTGCTGGTACTGGTAGAGCTGTATGTTTCTACACCCTCAAGAAAAGAGTTTGGCTTCCAGTTGCATTCTGAGGCACCCCGTCCATCCATTGAAGGTGGCTGAGTACAAACCAAACCTTTGTGACCAGGTCCACTCACCAGAACCCCTGTCCAAAACATATTTCCCTCCCTCTCCCCAAACCATTGACTGAGCCCTTCAGAGCAGGTTGGAAACAATCAAAACAGTGAAAATCTCTCTCTTCCGGAGGTCTGTAAAATTCAGTCCGTGGGTGTGGAGACAGCAGGTGCAGACAGCACAGAGAGCAAAAAGAAGCAAGCTGAAGAAGGGGAAATCAGTCTTCAAGGCAATGTGCATCTGATTTACTCGCCTATTATGCTGATGATTTGATTTTCTTTCTTTCCAACAGGAAGCAGGGTTTACCAAAAGACCATTATGCTCTGCTTAGGGCTACTCACTTCTGACAAATGCTAATAAGTTGTTATATCCATTAATCTTCTTTTTAAACCTCTGGCTCATATATTTGAAAGGAGTTAATGATTTTAGGCAGAACTTGGAAAAGAGACAATAGGATAATATTTTCCTGTTCAATGATTTCACAGAACCTGGTGCCATTTTTAAAACAAAAACACAAATGAAAACCTTTCTTCTGACCTTGTTTGCTTAGCACATTTTGTTAATGTTTATTAGCAGTGTTATTTTTGATACCTCCGCAGACTAACCTATTCATTCATTCACTTAATTTATTCATTCATGGTCTATATTCCAAAAATAAAATTTCAGAAAACTTATAAAGGCATACATAATGCAAGAGAAAAACATATCATGTATTTATTTTATGCAGAAAAAGGAGAAATTGATGATCTCTGAGAATGATGCTTTCTCTAAATACGGTCCCCAATCCAACCGAGATAAGCAGTGAAGCTTGTATGATGCTGCATGATTCAGCATGTGCTCTTTTATTTCCTTTCCGCTTTGGCAGCTCTCTGAGATGGGTGCTGTTACTCTACATAAGAGATGAGAGTAAGTGACTTGCCCAAAGAAACAAAGTTGGAAGTTGAACCCAGTTCCTGTACCTCACTTCCCCAAGGCCACATGCTCAGTGAGGTCTGGCTGACATCTACGTCCCGCTGCTCCTATTGGTTTAAATCACCACTCAGTCGTAGAAATGGTTTTTGAAGAACAAACTAAGATTGGTGTTAAAAGTAAACATTCCAGTGACTTAAAAAACACTTTGATAGATGGGTTCCTTCAAAGGAGAAGGAGGAGGAGGAGGAGAAGAAGAAAAAGAAAAACATCAAAGAATGGCTCCCAAGTAATGAGAATGAATGAGCTCTTCCTAAGAACCTTTCAGTCAGCAATGATCTGACTGAATTCCCATACCGGGCCACCCCCCTGAACAAGTCACACTGCCTCAGGTGCTACATCCCAGGAAATTGGCCCATGGATGTGTAGGGAGAAAGTCTGCAAGGGGTGTCTGGTGCCTACAAGGTTGTCAAAGGCAACCCTCCCCATGTGCCTTTCTAGCACAGACAGAGGCCCTAACACACAGAGGTTCACATTCACTCCAACAATATCCCAATTTGCTGTTGGATTCGCTTAGCCCTCAGCTGGAGGATCCACACAGCCAATTTGGTGTGTATTTCAATAAGAATGACCTCTACCACATGCCCTCAACGACAGCTGCACAGCCCTGAGCCACTGAGCATGTACACTACACTGTGGGAGTCAAATAGAAAAGCCACTTAAGCCCTTTGAAATTTGGCTCAGGAAACAGAAGGATGACTTGCATATGAGGGAAGGGGTGGGTAAGATCGCTGTTGCTCAAAGACAGAACTTCATGCAGGAATTTGCCACTTACAGCCCTGGTGGCTGGCCCACTTCACATTTGTGAAGCAGGGCCATGAATCAGGGATATGGGTCATTTCATCAGAAGGTCCTCACTTTAACAGCAGGGTGGGAAAAATCAAAGAAGCAGTTCTTTGTCAACATTCACCATTTTCTTTTCACCACAGCAAACACTAGTGTTCAAATGAGACACCACTTCCAGGAGGTCCCTGAGCCTGTTCCGTGCTCTGTGAACAAGAAAGCAGGAAACAAGTGCTTTGTCCACAGTCATAGAAAGGGGCAGATAAATAGCACTAGGGCCCCGTCTTAAGCTGGTTCCCCTTGGAAGAGGACCCTAAGACAAGAATTCGAAGGGTCAGTGGTACCCAGAAACACTGGCAGAGGGACGAGAGTGAGACTAGAAGAGAAGCCAATACACGGTGCACTGACATGGTCCTGTGAGGTGGGGCTGCTGGATCCTCTAGGACCAGTATATGTAAACCTCAGATGTGATCGACCCGTGGGCAAGAAAGCTGGGCCATTTACCCACTAATTCTCATCTGTCATTGATTGAGGGCTGCTTCCAAAGGGAATTAGCTCACTAGTACTTCCAGGTTGTCCCTGGTGCAAACTAGGCGCTCTCCTGCAGTTAGAAAAGCCCTCAGTCTGAGCGTCACTGGGACTTCCAGTAAGAGAGCGGGGTAGGAAGGAGAATGCTAAGACAGGGGCCTGTCGGTCAGATCCACCTTTCTTTGACTTTCTCCTGACATGTGGCGCTATTAACAAACCCGTGGGAGAAGTGCCAAGTCGGCTCCTCCCAGGTCAGCAAAGGGTAAAATTTCTCATCCCTTTCTGCTCTACCTCTAAAAAAAATTCATTCAAGTTTTTTCCCACACAATAAAAGCAGCTGTGTTGTTTCTGATTATACAACTCACACACCATTTTTCTAAAACTGCAAAAAACACACAGTTCAAACTACAAAAAAAATTCAAGTAAAGTAAATCATCTGTAATCACCCAATGAGATAACTGCCGACCGCCATTTTGCTAGCCATCCTATCACACATGTCTTCATGCATACTTTATACGTACCTACAAACATGTAGTTTGAAATAAATGGGATCATACATAGCTGTTTTTATGGTGCATACTTCTTTGTTGTGCTCATCTCCCCCTCACCTCCTTCCAACTACTGTTCATGTTCTCTGTATTAGTTTGCAGGCCACAGAAGAAATCTACACAGCTGGGCACAAACAATGGATCTCCTCGCTGCACCCTCAGCATGGGCCGTCCATGGCAGCCTCAGGCAGCATGCTCTGGACGCCTACCTCCTAAGACACACAATGGAAAGAGGGGCAAAGAGAGCTGTGGACTCCTGCACTTACTTAAAACAAGTCACAACCTACCTTGGCAGGAAATTCTCAGGTAAAGTGGGACACTTAATAGCTCATTCACGAGCTATTGTGAAGATTATATAAGATAATGAAGACATCTAGCACCTTCCCCAGCCCAGAAAGAGGCACTCTGTGAGGGTCAGGTTTCCTTCCCTCTCCACATTGCACTGCCTTCTCTAGCTAGTTCTCTCCCACCTGACACTTTTTCCTGTATCTTCAAACATATACAGATGTTTCCTGTCTTAAAATGTCTTATTTCTAAAGCTACTACTCTTCATTTCTCCCTCTCCTTCAGTGTCCAACAACTAGGACCAGCGGCCCAGAGTCGCCGCTTCCCGGCCCTCAGTAGCCACTCGAACTATTGAGTATGGCCTCCTGGAGGCTCTTCCTTATCTCCAAAACCACTTCCAAAGCCAATGGATTTTTCCCAGTCCTGTTATTCCTTAAGGAATCAGTGGCTCTGGTACTCTTCATTATCTATCTTCTTCATGTTCCCTGTTTCACTGGCTTCTGTAGCAATGAATTTTCCTGGTTTCCCTCTCACATCTCTGGTCCTTACACAAAATTCATCCATGACTCACTTTTCTCCCCTCATTATTCAACTGAAGCCTTCTCCCAAGTTCAGCCTCTGGCCTTTTGTTCTTCTCTTGCCACGCTGTTTCTCTCAGCAATGTGAACTAAGCTCTTGGTTTCAACAATTACCTCAAAACAAATATATCTGAAGGCTATAGCCCTCACCCAGGGATACGATCCAAGCTCAAATATCTAATCACCTATGAGAAAATTCCATGCAGAAATTTCCTCACCTCCCACTTTCCAGTCACCTTCCATGCTATCATCTCCAAACCCATCAGTGGCAGCCCTCTGCTTTCCACCCATCATTTCAGCGGAAAACTGCAGCCCTATGGGCTCAACCCTTTGCCTTCACCTGCCTACAATGAGTGTCACTGAGCACCTACTACTTCTCAGGCCCTCAGTGGACAGCAGTGAATAAGGCACTCAGGGCTCCTGACCTCATGGAGCTCAGTCTACCCAAGAAGGCAGATCTTTAATAGTTACACAGTGAAGAAATAAATCTCAACGTGATAAGCTGCTATAATAGAAAAATACAGAATATGGTAAGAGCATGTAAAAGGACATTTAACACAATGGAAGTAGGGAGGGTAGTCAAGGAAAACTTCCTCCAAACAATGGTGTTTATGCCCAAAGGAAGACAGAAACCCAATCACAGAAAGCCTCAAACCTGCCTCTTTAGTAGGTCCAGGCATAGCATCTCTCATGTCCCTCCCTTTTTATCCCATCCTCACTGACACTTTAAGACCCACTTGTCTTCATCCAAGGCAAAAGATCCTGCTACCAGATTAGTATTTCCAAAATACCTTGCTAACAACACTAGTGGCTCCTGCTGCTTGCAGGACCAAGCCTGGGTGATCCTCAGCACAGCAATGAAGGCCCTGCCACCACCTGGTCGACTACACACACCAACCCTATTCCCTAGCCTGTGCCCTGCAGCTCGGACTCACCATGCTGGGAATACTCCCCACCAGAGTTTTGGCAGGGTGTGCTCAACTGAATCAACAGTCTCAGTGAAACTGGCTACATTCTGGGGTATGTGGGTTTCCCTCACTCAAATTCAAGGAAACTGCCAAAGCCCTGAGAATATTACACCCACTTTTCTTCACAGTCTATCACTGGACAGAGAATAAGTTCCATATTGACCACTAAGTGGCAGGAGCTAAAAAAAACTGGGTGTGTGATGCCCCTGACCAAACAGGCTCTGTAAGGAATCACAGCGCAAATTTTCCTTGAAGTGTCAAAGGACCACATGAAACTCTCTGCCTTGTTTCACATGTTGCCACAAGGAGCTCAGGGTATGCAAAAAGCAGTACTAAAATTTCTCTTCCCTTTTTGATTTCCCATAATGTTTATTATTGGTATCACACATTTTATCCCTCAATATAATTAAAGGATATTCTCTTTTATAGACATAAAACATTTCTGGAAAAATTTAAGCCACTGAATACATGTAAAATATGAAAATTTTTGTGCTCATCAAAGATGACTGGCCACTTTGTAAATTTAAGAACATAAAAATATGCTTCACTTAAAAGTATCATTTATACAACCATATGATTTCACTCATATGTGGAATCTAGTGAACAAACTGAACTAAAAAGGAAAATGGGAACAGACTCATAGATAGAGAACAGGATGACAGCTGATGGGGAGGAGGGAAGTCAGGGGGTAGAGGGATTGAACAAAAAGGAAAAAGGACTCATGGACATGGACAACAGTGTGGTGATTGCTGGAGGAAGCGGGGTATAAGGGGACTAAATAATAATGGAAGAAATACAATAAAGATTAAATAAAAATAACTAAAATTAAATTAATTTTTAAAAGTATCATTTACGCAAGTGGTGATTATAAATCTCTGTTGAGTGTGCTTTTATTTAGTCCAAATGGCTCTACAAGACTGACTTTTAATGACGTTACATCAATTAGTTTTTGGAACCTGCTGGAAAAAGAGGAGGGGGAAGGAGAGAGAGGGAGAGAAAGAAAATTAAAAAATAAAAGATAGAGGAGCCCTGCCCAGTGTAGCTCAGTAGGTTGGGGTGTTGTCCCATAAACCAAAAGGTTGTGGGTTTGATTCCCAGTCATGGCACGTACCTAGGCTGTGGGTTCAGTCCCTGGTCAGTCGGGGTGCGTGCAAGAGGCAACCACTCGGTGTTTTTCTCTCACACGGATACTCTCATGTTTCCCTCTCTCTCTCCCTCCCTTCCCCTCTCTCTAAAAAAGGAAAAAATCAATAAGCACATCCTCAGGTGAGGATAAAAAAAAGAAGAGAATGGAATAGAAGACAGACCAAAGGGATGGTTACCAGAAGGGAGGGGGTAGGGAGATGAGTAAAAAAAGTGAAGGGGAATATGGTCAATAATGCTGTGACGTCCGCATGGTGACCGATAATGACTACAGTTAGTGGGGCAATACCACTGTAAGGTAGAAAAATGTCAAATCACTATTTTTACACCTGAAACTAATATAACTAATATAATATTGTATATATACTACAATTTAAATAAGAGCTTTAAAAAAGAATAGAAGAAACTATCAACATTAAGGCAAAACAAAGTAAAATCATCTTTATTGATTTAGTGTACTTCCCTGTACTTAGAATAAAAGGTACTTATTTTCAAAATAGAGGTTTAGAGAGGAAAAAAAAGAAGAAAAATATTATTCATTATAGTTGTGGCATATGCAACTTTACCTAATCAGTCTCATTTTCAACACTATCCTGAGAAGTCATTTCTCCACTAACACTTCATTTTATTGTCTGAAAACAAAGTTTGTGCAGATTTAAACAAGCTCCTTTACCTTTTTAATACAGGAGTTTAGTTCCTGATTTCATGAGACCATTTCCAAACAAAAATCATATTCATCCACAAATTACTGGAAATGGGAAAATGGAACCATGTTGTAAGGCATATATGCTTAGCAGAATTCTAGCCCATATTCCCAGGCAAAAACACAATCTTAACATCAAGATCTGTGAATGTAGACCATGTTAGCAATTTTATCTTTATTTCCTCTTTATACATAATCTTGAATTCAGTGATTTGCTGCAACATGGTTTAGAAAACATTCTCCACCTTAATAAAGCCTTTCACTATTTTCCTTACATACTTTTAAAAAGAGAAAAATTCAGAGCATGTAAAACAATGTGTTTTATCTACACCAATTGTGAGGAGCATGCGGCAAAAAGCCAAATTCAGACACCAATTTTGCTGACCAGAGTTCCTCCAGAACACGTGTCGAGTTACGCAGTCACACTCAGAAGCCATCCTCAAGAACAGGAGGTTCTGTAGCAAATTAAGGTTTCCAGCTACTGCTTTCAAAAGAGATGCCCGTTTTATAGTTAACTCTCAAAAAACATGCCCCTTATCCTGCCAACTTTCACCACAGAGATTCAGCATCAAAATTTTATTCCTCACTTTCTGCATGAATCTTTGGAAAAGAGTAGTCACAACATGAAGCCATTTTACATTTTCATCTTTGTTCTAGCTCATGTATGGATCTCTTAAAGGATACCTAATTTCGTGATAAAGCTTTGAAAACAATCTTGTGTATGTTTGAGGTCTCCTCAAGAAGGCAACACTTACTCATCGACCTCAAAATAACTAGCCAACATGAATAAGCCCTCAAACAAATAAGACACTAATTTCTTCCATCTCCTGAAAGAGGAAGCTTCTTCTAAAGGAAAAGAAAAGGTCACTGAAGCCTGGATTATGAAAAGTTTGTTGTACTACTACTTCTTGTATACATATTAATTAAATACTGTGCATGTTTAATATTAAAACACATCTTTTACATAATTTTTAGAAATTATATGAACAAATTCCAAATTTGAAAAATTTTAAATTAAAAATATATATATTTTTTAAAGAAAAGGTTTAACCCCAAAATTTTCCAGGAGAAAAAAACTGTTTTTTCTGGTTCCTCATATCCCTACTCTCCTCAGCCTCACAACCTCAGGGAGTGAGAGCAAGGGGTGAAGGAGCAAGTCAGCTAAAAGGGAGAACTACACCCTACACATCTCTAGGGTAGCTAGCCCAGTGCTATATTGCTATTCACAATATGCACTTGTGAAAAATTGTGAAACTGGGCAGGTACACAGGGAGTAGTCATTCATTTATTCAACAAATGTTTGCCCTGTGCCTACTTCAGCCTAAGCACAATGCCAGGGATTAGGAATGTAAAATGGACACAGTCTTGGCTCTCAGGTAAAATCAAATCAGAAAGAAAAGGCAGACGTTAAATAATGGTCATAGTACCATTACTGAGATGTGAAATACAAAAGGGGCCCTACCTTAGTCTGGCAATAAGGAAGTCAAAGAAGGCTTTCCTGAGGGACAAGTGGGCTGAGATTTCAAAGAGGGCTGGAGGAAGAGTGTCCTGGGCATGTGCAAAGTCACTCAGGTGAGAGGGAGCATCACAGCTAGAGTGTGATGGAGTGAGGAAGAGGGGGTGATGCTAGGGCAGGAAGAGGATGAGGTGCATAGGCCTTGGCTCTGGCAGGGCTTTCCAGGGAGTGAAGAGGACTTTTTACTTCATTCCAATGAAATGGAGCTTTTGGAAGGTGTTATGCAGGGGAATTACCTGAGCAGATTTAAATTTCTAAACCATCATTCTAACTGCTTTTTGAAGAATGATTGGGAGAAAGCACAGTGGAGCTCCTGACCCAGATTTCACTCCCCAGATCCCAGCCTCAATTCTCTCCAACTTTCTAGTCATGTCATGGGTTTTCCATAACATTTAATGTCTGTGTCATGTTTTGGAGCACCTAGTTTCATATCACCTGATCACATACTAACCATCTTCTATTTCTTTTATCTTTATTTCTACTTTTCTTTTTATTTATTTATTTATTTTAAATATATTTTATTGATTATGCTATTACAGTTGTCCCATTCCCCCCCCTTTTACTCCCCTCTGCCCTGCACACCCCCTCCCACCCCCATTCCCCCTCTTTAGTTCATGTCCATGGGTCATACATATAAGTTCTTTGGCTTCTACATTTCCTATACTATTCTTAACCTCCCCCTGTCTATCTTCTACCTACCATTTATGCTATTTATTCTCTGTACCATTTTCCCCTCTCTCTCCACCCCCGCTGATAACTCTCCATGTGATCTCCATTTCTGTGATTCTGTTCCTGTTCTAGTTGTTTGCTCAGATTGTTTTTGTTTTTGTTTTAGTTTGGTTGTTAATAACTGTGAATTTGTTATCATTTTACTGTTCATATTTTTTATCTTCTTTTTCTTAGATAAGTTCCTTTAACATTTCATATAATAAGGGCTTGGTGATGATGAACACCTTTAACTGGACCTCGTCTGGGAAGCACTTTATCTGCCCTTCCATTCTAAATGATAGCTTGGCTGGATAGAGTAATCTTGGATGTAGGTCCTTGCCTTTCATGACTTGGTATACTTCTTTCTAGCCCCTTCTTGCCTGTAAGGTCCCTTTTGAGAAATCAGCTGACAGTCTTATGAGCACTCCTTTATAGGTAACTGTCTCCTTTTCTCTTGCTGCTTTTAAGATTCTCTCTTTATCTTTAATCTTGGGTAATGTAATTATGAAGTATCTTGGTGTGTTCTTCCTTGGGTCCAACTTCTTTGGGACTCTCTGAGCTTTCTG
>VMDR010024052.1:0-15254 GCA_007922815.1 Macrotus californicus | reverse complement strand
GTTTATAATGCTAGAACTAAACAATAAAGCTTCTAAAAGATAACAGAGAAAACCCTCATGCCTCCAGGGTAGAAAAAGTTTTCTTAAAGTTAAGAACTTTGGTTCACTGAGATACAATTAAAAATTGAAAAGGCAAACCTCAGTATTGAAGTTTTTGTACTCTAAAAACCAAAAAAAGGCTTGTATACAGAACATATGTTAAATTTTAAAAATACCTACAATCAAATTTTTAAAAACCAAAATAGAAAATTAGTTAAGAGACTTGATTAGGCTCATCACAGAAGATGATATCCAAATGGTAAAATAAATGAAAAGATAGTCAACCTCTAGGGAATTCACATTAAAACCACTACGAGACACCACTATAGCCCCATAAGAATGGCTAAATTTTTTGAACTGACAATACCAAGTGGAGAGAAGACATACAGCAATGAGAATGCGCATAGACCACCAGTGGGAATGTAAATTGAAAATCATCTATTAAAGACAAACATATACCCATTCCATAACCAAGCAATTCCACATTCAGCTTCAGTAATGTGTAATGTGAAAATGCACCCTTAAAAATGTTTATAACTGCCTCACTTATAATAGCCAAAACTGTAAATAACCCAAATATCTACCCAGAGTGAAATGGATTGTACGATGGAGTGGAATGGACAGTGCTGTACTCATTCGATGGAACACGAGGCAGCAATGAAGATGAACAAGCTGTACCTGTGTGCAAACACAGTGAGTCTCAAACATCATCCTGAGTGACAGTAGTCAAGCACATCATGGCATGTAGGGAAACATTTCCTCAGGGTACAGCAGGGTGTTATTACCACAAATTCAGGAGAGTAGACACCTCTGAGGATTAGAGAAGAGGTGAGTAATGGGAGTGAATGGGGGGCGCAGGGGTCTAGCAGTGCCCTACTTCCTAACACGGGGGATTATTACCAGGTGTCTACTTTTGATAATTCAAAAAGATATAAACTGTATGCCTTCGTGCACAATATAATTTCACATTTAAAAATAATTTAAAGATACAAGGCTGGCAAGGCTGGGGAAGGGTGGGCAGGGATAAAGCAAAAGTTGCTAAAAAGATGGAAATGAAAGATTGTGTAGAAGAATTTGGGGTGCTACTTATAACCCAGCCACTGTTAAAGAGCATGATTGTAGGGTAACCAGTGGGCAGGGGTTGGGGGCATGGTGAGTGTGGGTGTATGTGTTTAGAGTATTGTTGGGAACTGCCCTGCCTGGTTTCAGAAGCTGTAATCCCCCATGGCTAAGGCTGAGTGAAAACACCTTGGGACCATAAGCCACTAAGGAGACAAAGCTTATCCTCCCAGCAGGGATGCAGCCTCTGCCCCCTTTATTTTACCCTGCTTGACCCCAGGCAGATGACTGGTTAGCCAATGACAAGTAAGATTCCTCAAGGGAGGGATGACCTAAGACAGGCATGGTCACAAAGGGGCCAACAGGGGAGGATTTAAGGGACTATAGAAAAGGGGTGACGGATCCTCACCCCTCAGCTTTGTCATAGCCTGAGTCCTCATTCTGTGTATAAGAAGTCTCCTAATCTCTTGGCTGCCCACATCTCCTGCTTGACTTAAGCCTGAAACAATGCTGGTTGTGAGTGTGGCCCTGTGCTGGAATGGGCGGTTCCTTGGGGTGATCAGGCCTAAGAAAGAATGCATAAAATCCTGTGAAACCTGCTTTGCTAAGAATGCCCTCAATTTAAATGATAAGGGTCCAAGCATAAAATAAGTTTGTATCCCAAAGTTTTATGGCCCTTTGGCTAACTGACCCTGGCTCAGAATAAGCCCTCATAGTTCTTTGAATGTTATCTATTGTTTGATCATTATATGCCCTGTATTCCTATGCAAATTATACCCAATGAAAGCCCATTGAGGCTCAAGGCCGTTCTCCTCTGAGAGACTGTCATCTTTCCTCCCCAAGAAGATCATGTCTTAGTAGACTTATTCTCATCCACGGCAGCCAGGGGGTGCTCTGAGGACAGAGCCACCCCCCCCCCTCAGAGTATGAGGGTATGTATGAATGAGAAGGGGTTTGGGTATTGAGAGGTGCGGGTGTGTATGGGTGTATGTGGGTGTGGGGGAGTGAATGTGGGTGTGGATGAGTGTATGTGTGAGTATGGATGAATGTGGGTGTGGGTGTGTGGTGTATGTCTGGGTGTGTAGGATATGTGGGTGGGTGGGTATGCATGAGTGTATTGGGTGTGGATATGAGTCTATGAATATTGGGTGAGTACATGCAGGTATAAATTAGTGTGCACATGTTTGTGTTTGGGTGTGCTACTATGGGCATGGATGTGTATGTATGGACATGTGAGTGTATGCATGGGTATGTATGTTGTGGGGGGGGTTGTGAGGAAGAGAGATTCTCTTTAGCATCAGTGAGTAGAGACTTGGACTGAGACTGGGGGGAAAAAAGACAAAAAGTAGGGTGTGGTCGAAAAACACAGGGCACTGCGATGGGGCGATTGGAGTCTTTGAGGGTGAGTGAAACAATGGCTCATGGGACCAGGCTGGAGGAGAACACAATTTCTGAAGATGGACTGCAGGCAGCCCACATCTATCCAGTCAGGGACTTCAGCTTGTAATTAGCAAATTGGCCCTCGTCTCTCTAAGGGCAAAAGTGTCTAAAACAAGAACAAAATCATTCTTTCCCATGTTCCTAAAAACCTTAAGAATTACAAAAGTAAAATGAACACGTATTTTAGAAATAAACAATGAAAATTGAGAATCAAAGTAGGCCAAGTCTTTCCCAGGCAGCAGGCCTGACCTGCTCGCTACACATTCCTAGAGTCTGGTTGCAACTTGCTGTAACTTGGCAAACCTTTCCTTCCTTTCTCATGTATTTCCTGGCTGACCCACACAGCCTCACCCTCTGTGAGCCCCAGATTCCCTGCCCATCTTCTCTCTACAGTAGACTCCCCACCAGGCAGTTTAATGGAAGCCACAGACACGAACTTGTCCCATTCAATTTACAATACCTCCTCATCACCTTCCTTTGAGCCTATTTTCCTGCCTATCTGTCTGTCCTGTCATCAGAGACGCAGTGCCCTGAGGAAAACTGAGACTGGGGAAGTCCCTTGAGGTCCTGGGGAAGAAATGGGGCAAGGGTCATGCTGGAGACCAGTAGCTGCTGGAGAGGTCTGAACTGAGGCATCTGTTCAGATGGCTGAAGTTTAAAGTTTGAAGTTTGGTGAAGGGCCAAGTCAAGATCAGCCAAACAATATGAGAAAGTCAAACACACAATAAAGTCAGAGGGCAGACAGGGGCCAGGAACTAGGGACCCAACACCATATAGCAATATGGCATGGGAGGTCAAGCTTGAGCCTTGGTGTCAGATGGTGCTAGGTTCAAGTCCTGGTCCTGGCATTTGCCAGCTGTGTAACTTTTGGCTAGTTACTGACCTCTCTTGACCTCATTTTTCTCTGGTAAATTGGGGATTAGATGGGCATGTGGATTGGCATAGGAATGGAGATGGGCATGGTGGTTAGGATGGGCATGGGGATGGGCTTGAGGAGGGTTAGGTGGGTTTGGGGATAAGGATGAATGAGGAGATGGGCATGGGCAGTGGGGAAGACCCCTGGTCTAGGCAAGCCTTCAAGTGTGACTGATACATCTATGTCCCAATAGATCCTGATCCTGTAAAAGGCAGACATAAGCTCCTGGCCTAGGCTTTGCGCTGGCACAAGTCATGTGAAGAAATAAACCTGCACATGTGCATGAGTAACAATGTGAACCTCAGGAGTGTCTTCCGCCTTTTCAAAGCTTGCTTATTCTGTCTGCTCCTTTGCTGGTGGAGTTTCCTGACAGTGGCAGCACTGGGTGCTGGGGGACTTGGTTGCCTCCAGGCTGGGTAACAAGTCTGGGGATGGAGAGCAGCTGTGCTAATACACATTTTCTGCTCTTGCTCCCACCCTCCTTAAGCCTCTCCCCTGCAGCCTCACTCCCTGCCACCTCACCAGCACTTCCAAGTTCTTTCTCCACTGTCCCCTCCCTTTCTGTTTTCAAATATTTCCAAGTCTCCCTCCTCTGAAAAAATTTTCCTTTGACCCCAAGCTTCCTGCCTTCTTTCTCTTCTTTGCTCTACCAAAATTCCCCAGGGGGTGGCCTGGACCAGCTGTTGCTCTTTCCCTCACTCCCCAAGGTCTGGCAGCCTGCTATTCATCCTTAGAACCCTATGACAGTCATTGGGCAACCAGGAGCAAGAGGCATAGCCATCAGGGGTCTCTAGAAAGTGTGGGTGTGTGGGCACACACATGTACACACACATACAGAAGCTACAGGCATAAACACACGGATACACAAAGAAATACACACAGAAAGACATATGGGCACACACCGATACAAACACACATAAATATATCAGCACACACAAATACACACAGAGACACACATGCATAGCCACAGACACACAGACACAGACAGACACACAGGAGACACATAGACAAACATACATGAACATTCTGGCACACACAGAGAAATATACCAATACACATAGGAACATACACACAAACTGCACACACAGGACACACAGACATACACACACATGTAGGTATGCATACATGAACATACATGCACAGGTTCACACATGGAAATACAGATACAATCACGTACACACAGGGACACACACAAACATGCCACACATGCACATACACACAGAAACAGACACACATATACACAGAGATAGACACACTAACCCATGCAATGTAGGGTCTCTCAGTTTGTTTACAGGAGATGAGGAGGAAGCTGCAAGGCCACCCACTGCTCAGCCTGAGGACTCCAGACTGCTAATGGCAGCAGCTGCAGGAGAGCAAAGTGAGGATGCTAGAACTGCCACACCTAGGGAAAACCCAGGTTTTATGGGGCCTGAACATTCCACAGCTGGAGAGGAAGCCATCTCTGCTTTTTGCTCAAGTCCCAGCTGTAAGCACTTAGAAGACATCCCTGAGATAATATTAACTGAGAAGGAGAGGAGGAAGGGCTTATCAGGAGGCCTGGAGGCAGATTGTGACCTTGCTACTCAGAAGGTCAACACAAGACAAACACAAACACACACACATGCACACAACACACAAGCACACAGAAACAGGAGCCTTCTCTCTGACTGCAGTCAGTGAGCCTCTTCCAGGCACCGAGCAGAGTCTGCGCTTGAACCCAGGAACTCAGGTTTCCCATGTCCTTGCCCTCCTTCACCTTTCTGCTTCTCTCCTACTGACTCAGTGTAGCTCAAACAAGAGCAAAACCAGAGCTGCCAGCACAGGTGAATGGCCTCTGGGGTCTCAGGACCCAGAAACACCACCCTGGGCAGTGCCTGGGGGCTGGGCACACAGGAGAAGGGCAGCATCTCCTCACCCAGAAGAGAGAGTCTCCTCTCCTCATTCCCCCATCTACATGGCAGTGCCTTCACTGCTCATATGGTTTATGACTTTTTCTCATTGACTATTCTTAATTATTTTTAAATAAGCAACTTAAATATACATTATTACTTTTTTAAAAAATCTACTGTTCTGTGGCTGTTGAAGATCCTAGAGGTTCCTACACGTGGTTAATAGAGAAGGCACTTGCCAGAGCTAACTTAGCATTTCTGCGGTGCGCAGCTCTGTCCAGACACCGGGCAGCCCTAGGGGAAACTCGGCACGACCCTTGCCCCCCGCTGTCTGGGGTGAAGCACGGGTACACTGAGGGTATTGGTTTTCCTGTTTGTCACTCTGACTGCCCTGTGGAACTACCTGACTGTTTTAAAGAACCAAGCCCCATGCAAAGTTCCCCAGAATCAGGGAGCTAGAGCTCAACGTTGGCGTGTTTCAGAGCCCCAGTGGGTGTGCAGCAGCATTGGAACCACTGGAGGAGAATGTGGAGGCTGGTGATCATCAACAAGCAGAAGGCTCCCATGAGGAGCATGGCCTCCTGGTAATGGGTCCCTGCATTTTTATTTTCACCTTGGACTCCCCTCATGGGGACACCTGGTATTCCTCTGTGTGAAATAGCATCCCACCCAGACTGCTACCTGAGAGGTTTCTGCGATTCCCATTCTTCCTTCAATATCTTGGTGCTTCTCCTGCCTGATGCTTATGTTTTGTCTGGAAACATCCCAGTGTCCTTGATCCCACTTCTCCCTTTGTGCTGGCTTTGCTGCTGCCAGCCATTCTCTCTTTGCCACTCCCAGGTGGTTCAGGAGCTTGAAGTCAGGAGTAAATGGGGGCATTGTGACATCAGCTGTCACCACACTCCCACCTTTGAATTCTCTGGCCCTGTTCTATCCCTCCTCTGAGCCCAGCCTGACCCAAGGGTGGCGTACTTAGACACTGCTGTTGGAACAATCCCTGCTGCCACAGTGAATGCCTTTTGATGGCTGGGCCTCCAACCAGACACTGCATGTCATGATCTCATGTGAAATCTCTAGTACCAAAGGAGTGAATGACTCAAGTTCACCTCATTTTAACAAACATTTATTCTGCATCAGCAGAGATAGATGAGACCTGGGGTTGGCTTGCTTACTGCCAGAATCACCTACAGAGCCTATTAAGACACAGTTTGCTGGGTCTCATCCCACAGTTTCTGACTCAGTAGATCAGGGATGCTGCTCAAGAATTGGTCTTTCTAACAAGCTCCTTTCAGCATTCTCCTGAGATATTCGCTGGGTGAACAGAAGAAAGAATTGCTGTCACCAAAAAGCTGTTTGGAATCAGCACCTCCCCCTGCAGTGGCCAGTCCACATTTGCAATGGAGCACATGTGCAGCTGCCCTCACCTGCAGCCCCAACTCTGAAAAATCCTCCAGGATTTGAAGAGGACTGGATAGAGCAGGCTGGGAAGTATGGCCTTGTAATTGCAGGTGCCAACTTGGGAGCATCCCGGAGCTAGGCAGGACTTCTCTATTACAGAGTCATCATGCCCTACTAGTAATTCCTCTGAAATGTCCCTCCCAGTATCCACTGTCTCAGTCCTACTCCACCACTCTAGTCCCTGCTCATACCTGTCCAGCCAGGAACCCAAAGTCCCCTGACCTCTCCGCAACCAAAGCCAGTACTTTATCCTCCTCAGCATCATCAGCAACTTCTCATTGCCTCCTCTTCTTCAGGGCTCTCTGGAATCTGGACAGAGGTACACACTGGAAAAAGCCCAGGAGGAGAAGGCAGAAGGTCTGTCTCTTTGTTGCCACGTTGTCACATAGTGGTAGGAAAATATACCCCAGAGCTTCCCCAACACAAATCCACCTTTCTTTACTGCCTATGAGCCAGAGCCTTACTCAGACCCTTCCTCATCGCCATTCTTCCCCCAAAGCCTTCCTCCTTCTCATCTTCCCTTCTCTCCAGAGCCCAGGCCCACTTGAAGTTCAGTCCCACACTCCCTTCAAATCCTTTCTTACTCTATAACTCCCACACCAGTGGGGCTGAGCCCCTAGTCTCTTCTCAGGCAACATGGAAGACATTCTGAACAAGGGACAATGCACACTTGGCCCATGTTTAGAGATGCTTGAGGGTGTGCCTGGGCAAGGGAAGACAGAAGGTCCAGGAAGGGCCTATATTCTCTCCCAGCAAGTGGAGGGAAACTGTGGATGTCTCCTGGCAAAGGACAAGGATGGGCTGCAAGTGTGGGAATGGCAGGTGACCTACCCAATGGTTTTACAAGAATGTCCAGAAATGCAACCACTGCCTGTAGGTCTAGGGCTGCAGGTGACAGAGGCCAGGTCCCAGCTGGGAGCCATACCCTGGACCCACTGGTTACAGAGCAGGAGCGACATTTGGGGGCAACATCAGCCCTGCCACCTACAAGCATACAGACGGTGCTGTGGGAGGTCACAATGCTAATCACGTCTGTATCTGTGGTGTTCATGGAGGGACTCCAAGCCTTGAAAAGAAAAACTGCAGCTGAGGTTACATTCCTCCCACAGGGCTCGCCTGGCTTTATTGGCTTCAGAGAGGTGCCCATTTCCCCCTCCTGTAGATAGCAAATTCCCTGAGTCAGCATGGATTGCATCTGGGCTCCGCCATGAGCTTTCTTGGGCTGTAAGTGGGATGGCCTACCTGAGTGTGCAACTCGAGCCTTGGTGCCTCCCTTGCGCTGACCAGCCCCGAGACACCTCAATGCCTCCAGGCTCCCTCAATGCACCTTTCAGCCTTATCAATGGCACTCCCTGTGACCTCCAAATAGGCGAGACCTGGGCACAGCCCCTTCCCTTCATTCAGGGCAGATGAGTTAAGGCACCTAGGAGTTCCAGAGCTGACTCTAGGTCACTGTGGGGGTACCCAATGCCAGATAGTGTTGTCAGTTTGTCATGTACTAACTGATTCAATGTTCAGTCTTCTATGTAGACCTAATGGGGAGGTTCTAGTATTTTAGTCCCCACTTTACAAATGAAGAAACTGAGGCACAGAGAAGTAAGGGAGGTGCCCATGGATGCACAATTCATAAGTAGAAGAATCAGTATGCAAACTACAAAACATGAGCCATTAGGAAGAGGAAGCCCAGGCAGCTCTGTGCATGAATTGAATGCAAGAACCCACCCAAAATCCATGGTGAGCTTGCCCACACCCCATGGTCCTACCTCACCAACTGTGCTATTCTTTCCCCATCGCCCTCTGCAAATCAAATGGCTACATGGACTCAGACATAGCTCTTTGGCCTGCACATTCAGATTTCCTATGAAAACAAAAGAAGGTTTGGGTAAAATCAATGCTTTTGGTCAGAAGCATTGGGGTCTTTTGGGGACCTCAAGTTACCATTCAGGGTGTTAAACAACATCACATCACCCCTTCTTAGCAGGGTCCCCCATGACCCTGAACCTTCAGATGAATAGGTCAAGGATGAACATATCACATCAGGCAGTTGTTTTGGTCCTGTTTTTATTCCCTGTCTCAGACCTGTGGCATGGCCTAGAACAAAAACAGGACTGGGGCCCATCCAGTCCCCTTGGGAACACAAATAGGAGGTAAAGAAAGAATGGGCACTTGGCAGCTGGAGCCACAGCTAAAAGGATGTCCTGAATAGCATGAAGGCCACGAGGGTTGTGGCAAACCCAAAGGCTGTCCACACGTTGCGACTGGTTGATCTGCCCCTTAAGCCTCTTTTATTGTACAGGTTCCCCTCCCCTCTCTCATTTTGTTGCCTTATTTGTAGTAAAACTGAGGATTCCATGGTCTACATCTCCATGGTGTCCTTCATTCCTCTGTTCCCTACAAACTAGCCATAATATCTCAAGCCTTAACCAGCCCATTGGCCCATGGACGATGTAAATATTCGTAAGTACGTCATGCCCAGTTGTCTCTCCTTTTGACACTTCTCATCAACTCTTTGGTTACACTGAAGTCCAGTTTATGGAAAAAGCAATACAAATCCCTTTCTGTTTTCAAAATTATAAATTGGATACTTTGCATGCTCCAAAATGACTAAAGTTATTGGGTTTTGTAATGAACTTATGGATTTAAATAGTTTTGAAGTGCTTCATCCATTGCAGCTCTTAACCTAATGAATTATCAAACCGTTCCTTCTCCAGCCAATCAGAACCTTTTCAAGCTGGTTCCTTAGTCTTTCTAAATGATCTGAGAAGTCTTTGATGGCTTCTTTGCTGTTTTTATGACAAGCTGTTGTGGGTACATCTAGAACATGAAATAAGCCATTCCTCTTCCTTTGGTGGGGAATGGCTCTAGGAGGCTTCACAGAGCCTTACTGCTGCTGTGCTCTTTGGGCCCACCCTCCTCCTCCTCAGATTTCCCTACAGGACCTTCCTGCAGAATGCTCCCAGGGACAGCCCTGCAAACTTCATAACATCTCCCCAGGCAGATTGCAGAGATTCATCACTGCACTACGAACCATGCTGACCTCGCTTAAGCTCTTGTAGGCCTGGAATTCAGGAAAGCTCAGCTGTACAGTTCACCGCTGATCCACACAGAATCAGCCAGGGCAGTGGGACTGGAGGCCCATTTCCAAGATGACGTCTTCATTGCACGCCTGGCACCTTAACGCTCCTCAGTCTCTTTTTCTCCCTCCTTCTCACCCTTTTTCTCCCTCTCTCTCTCCCCATGGTGTCTCATCCTCAAGGCCTTTCCACGTGGTCTCAGAATTGTCATACTTTTCATGTGGTTTCTGGCCTCTAAGAGGCAAGAAGTAGATGACAAGGCCAGTTCAGGGCTGCTCCTGAACCTAGCACAGTGTCACTTTTGCTGTATTCTTCAGTCAAAGGAGTCACAGTATTTGCCCAGATTTCATGTTCTGTTGGAGGAATGATGTGGGAGAATTGCAGAAGAGCACGTGAGGTAGGAAATGCTATTGTGGCTGTCTTCAGAAAATACAGCCCACCATGGCAGCAGTGTACACCACAGTCCTGGGCATCATTCACAACACTTTTCCTGACTCATTTACTCATGGACTCAACAATAATCCCTAAGTTAGACCAGTAACTCTTGCAAAGGACTTTATACAGATTTCTCAGAAAATGAGAAAGGTTTGGAAACAATATTGATTTTTAATTGAATTTACTTCAATTCTCTGATTATCTTTTTTAAATCTCACAAAAAGCAGCCCTCGCCTGTCTTAGGCAAGCTCCAGTACTATCTCCTGTAGGAGGCCTCCCCTGCCCTCTCCTTAGGCATACTGTTAGCCCCCATAGCACCTTGTTCACACTAGTAGTGCAATTCTTACATCTGATTTGTAGCTGAGTTCATATCCATCCCAAATAAAGATGCATTTCCCAACCATCCTTGCAACCGGATGGCCATAAGACTACATTCTGGCCCATGAATTGGAAGTACAAGTGGTAAGTGCAATTTTCAGGAGAGGGCTCTAAAAAGAGGAAGTGTGCCTTTATCATTGTGGCCTTTCCTCATCTCCTTCTTGCTGCCTGGAATGCAGACATGAAAGCTGCTGCTGGATCAGCCTTTGGGCACCATATGATGTCTTTGGGAATGAAAGCCACATACAGCTGAACAAGGTAAAGAGCTCGTCATTGACACTGTGGAGGGCCACTCTCACCTCTAGACCACCTATATCTAGGTTTTTATATGACAGAGCAATGAACTATCTGGTTTAGCCACTCTTAGCAATGTTTTGCCATTTATAGTTGACCCTAGTCCTAGCTGATAAAACACACATGGAGCAGGGTAGGGGTAGAGGGATGCAATATGCATGCAATGTCTTCTCTACTGAAATAAGTACAGAACTTGTAGCTTTTGGTTGGAAATACTAATTCTGCGATTCATATGCTACTCCCCAGGCAGGAGAATGGTACCTCAAAAAGTGACATAATGGCCTAAAATTGAATTCATCTATGACAGTTAATAATTCCAAGAGTCTTAAAGTAAACTAAATGCTGGTCAAGTGGAGACTAATTAAAATATGGAATATCCACAAAATGGAAATTCTTATTTTCTAATTAAAAAAAAAATTAAATTACAGTTGACATTCAGTATTATATTAGTTTAAAGTGTGCAGCATAATGGTTGGACAGTTATATAACTTACAAAGTGATCCCCTCAATAAGTATAGATTTCAGTTTTCATGGCTGAGTAATACTCCATTGTATATATATACCATATCTTCTTTATCCAATTGTCTATCATAGACACATTGCTCTCATATCTTTGCTATCATAAATAATGTCACAATGAGCATGGAGATGCATATATATTGTCAAATTAGTGTTTTGCACTTCTTTGGATAAATACCCAGAAGTGGAATTGCTGGAACATACAATAATTTTTTTAATTTTTTGAGGATCCTCCATACTGTTTTCCATAGTGGCTATACCAATCTGCATTTCCACCAACAGTGCATGAGGGTTCCCTTTTCTCCACATCCTTACCAACATTTTTTGTTTGTTGATTTATTGATTATATCCATTCTAACAGGTGTGGGGTGATATTCCATTGTGGCTTTAATGTGCATTTCTCTGATGACTAGTGGCATTGAGCATCTTTTCATTTGTCTATTGGCCATCTGTGTGTCCTTTTTGGAGACATGTCTGTTCAGGTCCTCTGACCATTTTTTAATTGAATTAGGGTTTTTTTGGTGTTAATTTTTATATTTTTTTCTATATTTTGGATATTAACCCCCTATCAGATGTATCATTGGTGAATATGTTGTTCCATTCAGTAGGTTGTTTTCTCATTTTGTTGATGGTTTCCTTTGCTTAGCAAAAACATTTTAGTTTAATGTGGTCCCATTTCTTTATTTCTTCTTTTTTTCCTTTGCCTGACAAGATAAATGCAAAAAATGTTAAGAGTGATATCAAAGAGTTCATTGTCTATGTTTTCTTATAGAAGTTTTATAATTTCAGGTCTTATATTTAAGTCTTTAACCCATTTTGAGTTTATTCTTGCATATGGTATAAGAAAATGATCTAGTTTTATTTTTGCATGTGTCAATCTAGTTTTCCCAACACCATTTATTGAAGATACTCTATTTACACCATTGTATATTCTTGCTTCCTTTCTCAGAGATAATTGACCATATTAGCATGGGTTTATTTATGGGCTCTCTATTCTGTTCCATTGATCTATGTGTCTGTTTTTATGCTAGTACTACACTGTTTTGATTATTATAGTCTTATAGTATAGTTTGATATCAGGTAGCATGACCTTCCAACTTTATTCTTCTTTTTCAAGATTTCTGTGGCTATTTGGGGTCTCTTGAGGTTCCAAAGAAAATTGAGGACTTTTTGTTCTAGTTCTGTGAAGAATTCCACTGGTATTATGGGAGGTATTGCATTCAATCCATGGGTTTCTTTGGATAGTGTGAGCATTTTATTGATGTTAATTCTTCTAATCCATGAGCACAGTATAAGCTTCCATTTTTTGGTATTCTTTAGTTTATTTCTTCAGTGCCATAATTTTCTAATACAGGTCCTTTGCCTCCTTAGTTAAATTTATTCCTAGGTATTTTTATGTATTTGTAAATGGGATTGTTTACTTAATTTCTCTTTCTGATAGTTCCTTATTGGTATATAAAAATGCAACTGATTTCTGAATACTAATTTTGTATTTTGCTATTTTACCAAATTCATTTATCAACTCTAATAGTTTTGCATAAACACTTTAGAGTGCCCTATGTCATGTCATCTGAAAGTAATAACATTTTTACTTCTGCCTTTCTAATTTGAATGTTTTTTTCTTTTTCTGTTTTCTTGTCTGAATGCTGTGGCTAGGACTTCCAGTACTATGTTGAATAAGAATGGTAAGAGCGGGCATCCCTTTGTTATTCCTTATCTTAAGGAAAACATGTTTAGCTTTTCAATATCTTTGGTAAGATATTAACTGTGAGTTTGTTATTTATAGCCATTATTATCCTGAGGTACGTTTCCTCTATTTTCACTTTTCTGAGAGTTTATAATCATAAATTTGTGCTGGATTTTGTCAAATGCTTTTTACTTTATCTATTGATATGATCATATGATTTTTATTTTTCATTTTGTTTATGTGGTGCATCACCTTAACTGATTTGTGGATATTGAACCAAACTTGCATCTCAGGAATAAATCCCACTTGATCATACATAGTGTATAATCTTTTTAATGCATTGCTGAATTTGATTTGCTAATATTTGGGGGGATTTTTTGCATCTATGTTCATCTGGGATGTTGGCCTATAATATTCTTTTTCTATAATGTTCTTGCCTGGTTTTGGAATCGGACTAATATTGGTCTCATAAAATGATCTCAGCATTCTTCCCTCCTTTTAAATTTTTTGCACTAGTTTGAGAAGAATGGATGTTAATTCCTCTTTGAATTTTTGGTAAAATTCACCTGTGAAGCTATCTGGTCCAGGAGTTTAATTTGTTGGGAGTATCTTTGATTACTGATTTGATTTTGTTAGCAATTATTCAAATTTTTTCTTCTTGATTCAATCTTGGGAGATTGTATGTTTCTAGGAATTTATAGATTTTCACTAGACTGTTCAATTTGTTGGCATATAAGTGTTGATAATTTTTCTTATACTCTTTTGCATCACTGTAATGTCAGTTGTCATTTCTCCTCTTTCATTTTTGACTTTATATATTTAGGTCCTCTCTCTTTTTTACTGATGAGTCTGGTTAAAGTTTTATCAGTTTGTTTTTTTTTTATCTTTTTAAAGAACTAGCTCTTGGTTTTATTGATCTTTTATGTGGTACATTTTAGAATCTATTTCATTTATTTCTGCCCTCATATTTATTGTTTCCTTCCTTCTACTCACTTGGGCTTTGTTTTTCATTTTTCAGTTCCTTGAGGTATAAAGTTAGATTGTTTACTTGATATCTTTCTTGTTTCTTGAAGTAGACAGGTATTGTTAGAATTTCCCTCTTAGAATTGTTTTGGCTGTGTCGCATAGATTTTTGAGTCATTGTGCCTTTATTTTCATTTGTCTTAAGGTACCTCTTGACTTCCTCCTTAATCTTATTGTCTAGTAGCATGTTATTTAGCCTTCATGTGTTTGTGTGTTTTTCAGTTTTCTTCTTGTAATTGATTTCTAGTTTCATCTCAATGTGATGGGAGAAAATACTTGATATAGTCTTAATCTTCTTAATTTTATTGATTTTTTTTTTATCTAAGTTGTGGTTTATCCTAAAAAATGCTCCATGTATCCTTAAAAAAATGTATATTCTGCTGCTTTGGCATAAAATGTTCTAAAAATATCAATTAAAGACTTCCATCCAAGATGGAGGCATAGGTAGACACATTGTGCCTCCTCACACAACCAAAAGAAGGACAACAACAAATATTAAAACAAAAAACAACCAGAACTGACAGAAAATCGAACTGTATGGAAGTCCGACAACCAAGGAGTTAAAGAAGAAACATTCATCCAGACTGGTAGGAGGGGTGGAGACGGGCAGCCAGGGTGGAGAGGACTCGAGGGAGAGGACTCGTGGCAGGGCGGTAGCTGGCGGATTGGGGCAGGCAAGGTGCAGCCGGCGGAGCAGGTGAGGTGGCTGCTGGCAGATCGGGCCCTCCCACACCCATGTGCGGATAAACCAGGAGGAACAACTGGGGAGTGAGAGAGACTTCGCAACCCAGAGTTCCAGCGCTGGGAAATAAAGCCTCAAAGCCTCTGATTGAAAACTCCTGTGGGGGTTGAGGGGGCGGCAGTGAGAGAAACTCCCGGACTCACAGGAGAGCTCATTGGAGAAACCCACAGGGTCCTAGAGTGTACGCAAGCCCACCCACCAGGAATCAGCACCAGAAGGGCCCAATTTGACTGTGGGTAGCGTGGAAAGTCACTGAACACCGGCAGAGAGCGGAGCAAGTGCCATTGTTCCCTCTCGGACC
>VMDR010024051.1:0-15246 GCA_007922815.1 Macrotus californicus | reverse complement strand
GGATTGGCTGGGGTGGGGGGAGAGTGATGGGGGGAAAATTCAAACTGTAATTGAACAACAATAAAGTAATTTAAAAAAAAAAAAAAACTACAGGGAAACTCAAAAGCAAGGCACAGAAATGCAGAGTAACGGCAGATTTCCTAAAAGACCTCTCACATCATCGCTGGAGAATCCAATGGTAACCACACAATCAGCCTGAGAACCCGGTTGAGAGGGGAATCTGTGCTCCACTTACTGTCACTCATCAGACATTGCGCAGACTCGACTGCATGCCAGGTGCTGTGTTAAGCTCAAGGGACAAAGATCACACCTGTGGACCTACAAATGGGTTGTGTTTGGTTCTTTTTTCTTTTATGTGATTCTTCTTCTTTTTTTTTTTTTTTTATTTTGAAGCACTGCTTAAAAGTTAGGAGATCTCACATCAACATCCAGTTATCTGGCTTCTCTTTAAAAATTGAGAGATCAAGCAACATGGGCCCAAAATAGGCAATTCTGAGCTGTCGCAGAAAAGCAACTGACCCTACAGCAAAGGACACACGTTCCAGCTTGCCACAGTCCCTGCCATGCCCTACTGTCACCTGAACAACCTTCCCAGAGCTTTGCTCATTTATGTCCCTGTCTGGGCCCTGAAGTACTTGAGTCGGCCAATCTCAGTCTATGAAAAAGAAGTGATAAAAATGGCCTTTGTGCTTAAGAAGCTCAGAGTCTCAAGGAGTCAGCAGACAAAATGATAAATTACAACACGGTGTGATACAAACTAAGCATTCCTGGTAGAGGAATAACCAGGGTGCAACAGACACCACAAGGAAGGTGTGACTGATTCCACCAAAAGGAGTGCAGGCATCTGGGATACCTTCAGAGAAGAGGACATTTAGGAAGCATCTTGGAGGATGAGTGAAAGTTGCTCAGGCAGAAAAGTGGAAGAAAATGGAGTTTCTGGAGACAGGGTTAGAAAGAGAAGCGATTTCTGTTGCCTGCCATGCTCACAGTTTTGAACTTAAGTCTGGGGCAATGCGGAGCCAAGGCAGTTGTTAAAGCAGAGGCTGACATGACCAGATTTGTTCTTTCAAGGAAAGATGCTGGCAGCAGTGCAGAATATGACCTGAGGCAAAGAGCCTTGCTGACAGGCACTGGATGCCAAGGTGGACCCCTTTGTGTTCGCTTCCTGGTGCTCAGAAACCCTACATTCTCTGCCAGTGATGTACACCTGGGCTAGCTCACCTGTGTTTCTTTCACAGACTGATGTGGGTCGGCGCAGTTACCCCTCTTCAACTGACATAATGCAAATGCCGTGAACTAACACACAACTCTCACCTTCCAAAAGGTCAAAACACTATAGCCCAAGTCTCTCCAGATTATCTCAACTCCATCCAAGAAAGATGCCCTCTTTCACCTACCACGTTTCCCCTTCCTGTTTACGTATCTGGGAGAGACCCATGTGTGGTGCCAGTTTAACCTTCCTTACAGTGAAACTGCCGTAACATGCCTGCACACCATCCTCGGTTGCCCTCCCTTCGACGAATACGCCACATGAACTGAAGCTTTGATGCAATGTCTGAAGATGATACAGACATGATGGCTCAGAGGAGCATCATTTTACTCAGTAGCGTATTGGCATGTCCCCCATGAAGCAACAGCACAGAAAGGCCACTAGCAAGAGCACCGGGCTATTGCACACACGCAAAATGAGGTGGAAAAAGCAGACATCCCCTGAAAGCAATGAAATTCAATCAGTTATGCTTTTCTCCCTCAAACTAAACCCTGTCTCTGAAGAATCTAAGATAGGCAAATCAATAAGCAGCTTTTTCTTTTTAACTGCCTCAGTTAAAATAACCCCAAACAGACTATTTCCCAGACTTCTTATTGTTATGACAAACACACTCATCATTCACTTCTTGTCATGTGGAATTACCTGGCCATAACTGAAATCAATGAATCACTGCGGAGCTTAGTGAAGGGAGGGCCTAAGAGCTCGGAGCTGTCACTGCCATCCTCACAGAGTAAACAAACCACTTCAGGAGTTTTTCTTCGTCATCTTTGACCTATGCATTGCATGCACTCACTCTGTGCATCGTGCTCTGCAATTCCGCTCTTTCCCTAAAGATGGCATAAGATTTCAAAGCATGTTCTCCTCAAAACATTGCCTTTTCTCTTCTTCAAGAGCCCACATGAGGCCCACACCAAAAGACTTCAACATAATTTAAGAGAATCTATTTGTAGGAGCCAAGAATTTAATTAAGAGAAAAATCATCTTGCAAGGGTTTGGGCAATTCAGCCAACTAACTCTCTCATAACTTTGTTGAGAAAAGAACCTGAACGTCTAACAAAAAGCTTCACAAGTCAGAAGGAGCAGGCTAGGGCAGGGGTGAAGGATTCCAGAAATCTGGGTCCCGTCTGCAGTCCTGTGCCAGTAGCAAAACCACACAAAGTCGTGGGCCGCTGGCCTTAGGCACACCTGGAGGGGTACGGACCTCTGCTCTGCAAGAGGTTACGGAGCTTCTGGAGTTCATGCGAGGGCCTCTAAATCTCACCTGGTGCAACAGCACTTAAACAATGGCCTAAACAATTTTTAAGTTTTCAGAGTTAACACAGTCAACAGCAGCACAGTTGAAGTTGCCTTCTGTGAAAAAGTTCTGTTTCCATGACGTGATGAAACAGAAGACAGCTGGCAGTGCTGTAGGACATGGCTGGCCCTGTTAGCTGTTCCCAAGCCGCATGTCCTTGCCCCTCCCGACACTCACTGTGGGCTGGCCTGCGGTCAGGGGGACTCACCTTGGTTGCCTCTTCCACGCTCTCCCTCAGGGCCTGCAGCTCAGCATCATACTGCTCCTTCAGCTTCTCCATCTCCTGGTCGTGACTGGAAACCTCCTCTTTCAGGGCTCCCTTCAGGGCGGTGAGCTCCCGCTCCCGCTTCCTCAGCAGGTCTTCCTGCTCCTCTTTGGCGATGAGCAGATCTTGAAGGTCCTGCTTGGCCTGTAAGAGTTCCTAAAGAGAGGAGACAGGAGCAGGGAGGTCAAGATGAACTATCTCGGTCAAGTGGCCCGCTTCTCCCCTCCAGTTCGACCACTCAGAGGAGCAGCCGCCCCTCCCCTGTCTCTCTGCACTGTCTCCTTTTTCACACGGAAGGGACCATCCCTTCCTCTCCCCTTTCACTCCTCAGAGGCCATATCATTCCCCTTAATTTAACTAGCTCAGCTTTCTTGAGATTTGAGGGAGAAAAGGGAAACTGATTTAATTTTAATTGCTTTGAGGGGACATGTCTGTCCTTTCCATCCCACTTCACTTCTGGGCCATGGTCTGTGGCCCTTGCTAATGGGGTCATTATGCATTGTTGCTTCACGGGGTCATGCTGACTTGCTGACCTTGCTTACTTCACATCCCACTGGAACCCTTAATCCAGGATCCCAGTCCAGGGGCTGGCCCCGCCCCACTCTCCCTCCATCTGAGCAGGGCAAAATACTCACATTTTCTTCTCAGCCGCTCAGAGTTCATCAAGAAAGTCACAAAACTGGGGCAACAAGTTCCACTGCAAATCGCATTACCTAAACCCACGAGGGTTCTGCCAGAAGTTCAGCAGCATTCCTCTGCATTGCCATCTTCACCCCAGACCTGCTCAGCTCTCGAGCTCAGAACCTGCCCTCTCGGCAGACTCCCTTCCCTCACTCCCCTTCCCCACACCTGGGACTTGGGCGTGGCTGCCTCAGCTCCCTCTCACCCCGGTTCCCCCATACTTCAGGCCTTCTCCCCAACACAAAGCCACTTCACAGTGAGCTGTCCTGTCCCTGGCCATCTGCTCCAGGTCCCTACTCTATCCGTTATCTTTTTTCTGTCATTTTGTACTTTTCTGTTTCTGGGCATCTATGTCTTTTCCCTCAGGGCACAGGAATCCTCTGAGTCAGGAGAAAGAAAAAAAAAAAAACTTTCCCACCAAACTTTTTGAAAGTATAATTTCTATTCACTGTCTCAACTTCTTGACCATCTATTACTCACCCTATTATTCACCTCTTGCTATATGGCTTTTATTCCTAGGCTACCTAGAGCGCCCCCTCCAAGGTCACAATGACCTCTTAACCATCACATCCAATGGTCCCTTCTGAGTCCTCAATTTTCTTGACCCCTCTTTGATACTCCCCACCTGTCTCCTTAAACTTTCTTTTGCCCTGAAGTTCAAAGACACTAAACTCTCCTGTTTTCTTCCCTCAAGCCATTTTTTTTTTCCTGTGACAATCTTTTCTGGCTTTTCTCTCCCTCTTCCAAAAAGCTAAGATGATCCCCAAGAATGCACCTCTGCATTCCTTATTCTTTTTTTGGCAAGCTCATCTATTTTTCTCCAACTATTAACTCTGTGTAAATAACTCCCAAACTTTTGCCTTCGATTCTTAACCTGAATTCAGACCTGCACTTCCAATGACCTGCTAGGCACATCCATCTTGATGTCCCATGGGCACTTCAGATTCAATAGGTCTATGTTTTTCCTCACGTTCCTTCCTTTCCACTTCCTTTGTTCATTATTCTTGTAAAGTCACCACCTGCTCAGAAGCCTGGCAGCAACCTGACCAATCTCATCCTTGGCCCTCACAACCAAAGAGTTAGTTCTATAACATCTTTGTTTCCCTCGCTTCCCTGGTTTAGGCCCTCATCGCCTCCTGCCCAGGTGGTGTGCCATCGCCACCCAACTGCTCCCTAAATGCAGTCTCTCACCTGTGGCCTCTATGACATTAGCCACATGGCTTCTTCTGAAGTGCCCTTCTTCCTCTCTCTGTCTTTCAAACAATCTCTGAAGACTGATGTGACCTCCTCAAAGAAGTCTTCCTTGAATCCCCTCCCTGCACACCCACCTCACTTTAGCCATACTTATCACAGCCCTTGACACTTCAACTTTACAGTCCATGTATTTATTTTCTCACCTCCCCTGCTAGACTATCAGCTCCTTGAATGAAGGGCATAAATCTGATTTACCATATTTTTGACGTATGGATCAGTGATATTGGGGAGGTATCTGTTCTGGATATAAATAAATTAGCATGTACAGTACATCAAGAGTGTAGAGATTCCTGGGGAATCAGAGGAATGGTTGCTACTTGGGGACCTGAGGTCTCAGAGTAAAGCTACTTTCCATTCAAGAAGTGTCATTGATGAGGGGAAAGAAATAGTCTCATTGAGTTAAGTTATAACTGCCAATAGAATCTCCTTCCTTTTCTTTAGAACACGCACATCCATTGAACCAGAGAAACCTCTGCAGTCCCGGGGTAGAGCTGCATTGCATTGACCTATGACTAGCTATCGGCATTGATCAGCTCAGATGAAATGGCAAGAGATTCATCCTGGGAACCAAGGCAACTCTGGCTCTTCTAAAGCACCTAACACAGAACATAAGCAATCTTATGAAAATATACACGTCCTGACATTTATCAAAGGGCCAGTCCTGCTGCTGCCACTGCACAGCCCTCCTTAATGGGCAGCAGAAACCCCCGTCACTGTTGCTATTGGCTCCTCTGTTAGGTCTTCCTGGAGCCTCCTGCCAGCCTCTGCACCACAGACTTTGAGAATCTAACCCGTTTCCTGCTCTTACTCTCACGCATTTCTCAATTGTTTTGGCGATAAGGCAGTTCCTCTTCCCACACTTATCTTTTCCAGGATGTATCTGTGTTTTGAGTTGCCTTTTGTGTGCTGCCGCCAGTGCACGTTGAGAACCTCGGTGTCACGGACCACTCTACACCGACATGCCGCTATCTGTGGCTGGGACTGTTGCTTAAGTGGACCGTGTTGCACAAATCCAATCAGATTACCCGTCACCATATCACTTAGTAGCACTTGAAGTTTTCCAGGGTAGAGACCAAAAAGCACAAGGGATTCCAAAAATGTTACTCCCTCACTTCAGTGGCTTTACTGACAATTATACCAAGCCAAAGATGGGAGAGGTGATATATAAACTTCAAAATATAAGTCAACACCCATTAGAAATGAACGTGCCTCTCTATAGACTCCAATCAAAGAAAACAAGGGAAAACACTGGCCATTCAGAATCAGCACTATCAAAACCTAGGCCAGCTGCACACAGGAAAGCAGCTAGGAGAGGAAGACCCAGTGTGTATGGATGTGTGTATGCAGGTGCGGGAGGCTATGACTGTGTGTGGTACTTACTGCACAATAAGACTTGTGCTACACATTTCCAAACTAAAGCAAAGACACATGACCAGAACCTAAAAAGACAAGGAAGGAAGGAAAGTTGAGAGAAAAACGGCGTTCTCTCTAGGTGGGCCCAGCAGCAGCCAGGGGCTGTCCTGAAGACATGCGCACTAAGAGATGCACACCACATGTCCAAAGCAGCAGCGTACTCACCCACAGAATACTTTATTTCACACACTACCTATTTACAGGTATTCTGTGTCAAAGGAGATAAACACTGATCTAAACCCCCTTCTGCATAAATGCTTCCCAGAGGTTCTAAAGGGTCCCTATCTCTGGCCCATGCTCAATTAAAGGGTAAGTAAAGGGCTTTATATCAAAGCTGTAGCTAACAGAGAATTATGCAATTTTTTTTTTCCCAGAAGGATGGCCTAGAAATGTAACATGGCTGGTGAGAAATGTGATTTTTTTAAACTTTTTTTTTATTAAAAATTCTATAAAATGTTCGGTAATATCATTTCTGAGGACAGTCTCTCCCCAGATCAATACAGTTTCATAACCATCGTATTTTACTGATACTTAAAGGACTCGCAGGTTGGCAAAGCCAGAGATAAAACACCACAAGGCTGCTGGCGCGAGGCCAGCTGCCAGCACTGCAGGCTCCCAGCAAAGACGATGGTCAGCAATGAGAAAACTCCACTGGCGTGGCACTCAACACAGATGTTTCATGCTTAGCCATTTCCCCCAGGACACAGGAAAACACATTTCTGGACAAAGAAGTAGCTGAAAATTTGTTTTATAATCATTGTTGTAAATTGAGTTAAAAACAAAAATTTAGAACCATCAGTTGTTTAAGGATAAAAAATAATCATCCTATTGTTGGCCAATTGTATGGCTTATCCAGAGAAAACAGAATTATTTTCTACTCTTTCTTTCTTCCTTCTTTATTTCCTTTCTTCCTTTGTTTAAAAAAAAACTATTGTATTCTCTCTGTTTATTGGTTCCATTTAGGGGCCCAAGGTTATTTAACAAAATGTGAAGTAGTATTAGAAAAGATTTAATGAAAAACCTTGTGCATTGGGCATCTCATAGGGCAAAACATAGGACCCGCAGCCATTTTCAAACATTCAAAAGCACAATGTGTTTAATGTTCATTGTGTTTAAGAGTCTTCTAAGCCAAATACCATGGAAAACTTGGCCACAACTGTAATCTGTTATCAGATTCCCCAGCCACTTCTTATTCAGATATGAAGAATAAATTGAAAGAGACAAGGAGATGGAGTCTGTTTTATGAGTGATAGAGAAACCATAGATCATGTTTTAAAATGCCACTGACAAGTCAAAGGAAAACTGATTTAAACAGTGAGGATGATTTTCCAGAGGGAGAGAACCCCACTTTGGCATAAAGAAGCTAACTGTGCCTTAGCTCCTCTTGCAGAAGGGCAGCAGTGGATGGTATACATAGTTCCCGTTACAGGAAAGAGACCACCAGAAAGCCAGCAGCATCAGGAGCGTTTGTAAGAAAAGATGTGCTCTGTTTTCCTTTCCTGTTCTCTCACTACTGGCCTCTGCTTGAAAACACGTCACCACAACTGAGGCCCATACCCTCATCCCAGTATCCCCTACAAATGTGTCAAGAAACTATTTAATTAATGAAGTTATGTTCATTGATGTATACACAGAATATTGTGTTGCAAGAGGCAAGGAAGCATATAGCTCATTACAGAAATATTCCCTTTTCTTAAAATGGTGGCATTTTAAAAATAATTTAGATACTGACATTTATTTCTTCATGTGCTCTGCTGCTTGGCATGCAGTGGGGGAAGATGGAACATGATATGTTATTGAATTAGCTGGCTAGAATAAAAAGATAGATCCAAAAATAGGGCAAGGTCAAATGTGCTAAAATAAAGAATTTAAAAGGATTAAGGGTATTCCAAGCAAAGGACAAATAACAATGATAGGTTTCAGTTATTGGGAAAATTCAGCAACTTAAGGGACTTCCCAATAGCTAGGTAAGATAACATCTTTCCCTGTTAAAATCAATGAAGTCCACATAAGGAATCATAAAATATGACAAAGCCTTACTTTCTATTTAAATTTGTTTGTGAAGCTACATTTTGACTAAGCTATAAACTGTTCGGTGACATCATTTCTGAGAAATTATCCTTAGGATATTTTTCTAAAAAAGGACAAGGATACATGTAAAAAAAAGCTCACTATATTTTTTTATAATTTAAGAAAAAAAGAAACAACTTAAATGTAGGATGATTAAATATACTGTGGTTTATCTCCTTAAAAATGAAATAAAGACTAAGGTATAATGAGGAAAAATGTTTCTGACATTAACTTTTAAAAACAGAGATCAAAACTGTAGGAACATTGTAATTGTCCCTACATTGTGGACAGGTAGATGAAAACTGTCAAAGGGTACAGAGGCAAACAGAAAATGGAGAAATAAAAATAGTTGTTGCCCTGGCTGGTGTGGCTCAGTGGACTGAGTGCTGGCCTGCAAACCAAAGGATTGCTAGTTTGATTCCCAGTCAGGGCATATGCCTGGTTGCCAGCCAGGTCTCTAATGGGGGGCACCCAAGAGGCAACCACACATTGATGTTCCTCTCCCTGTCTTCCTCCCTTATCCTCTCTCTAAAAATAAATACATAAAATCTTTACAAACAATAGCTGTTAAGATGTTAGGAAAATAAATGTTTTTCTACCCACCCACTCCCCATTTTAAAATTTCATTTTGTGGTTTTAATAACATTTCAGTGATAAATACACACATTCACAGAGCTGCATTCTAATACACCTTGTCTTTGTAATTCTGACACCATGAATGTGGTGGTTTTTAAGATATCCTCGGATAAAAAGGGAAATACCAGGTTTTAAGAAATAGGCCTAAAGCCTTCTCAGGAGAAAAGGCCTAAAGAAAGACAGAGAGATGGTCCTGTGGGGAGAAGAGAAACGATTCCCCTCTACTAGCCATGTGAAAAACAAGACAAAACAAATCCGTAACTCCTGTGCAGTGTGGCCGCAGTGTGGCCACAGCGCTCAGCTCCCCACCCTCGCCAGGTCATAGGGGAGAGGGAGGCTAAGTTCTAAAGGGCAGGAACTAAATCCTTCCTGGGGAATTACTTCAAAGCTAAACAAGGAAGGGGGTGAGAAAACAATTGACAGCAGAAAGTGAACAAGGAACTTCAGGGACTTAGGAGCTGGCAGCTTTTAACCCCAAGAAAGGGACAAAGAAAAGACTCAAGTCTGTAGGGGGAAAGCAGTAGAAAGTGAAAATTCAATACCAACAAGGTACCTCTCATTGGATTTTTTCTTTTTTTTGCTTTGAATTGTGTATCATTCATTTTTCAGGCTATTCCTACAAAGCAAAGTTTATTAAGAAAATAAATTTCAAAACTATGCTGAATATACAGGTGATGATAAGGTTACAGCAAATATCAAAACATTTAAATGGGCACAGAGATAAAACTTCTGTGTTCCTATGAACCCTCAATAAGACTCATTTCCAACAAAAAAGTGTAGATGTTCAAAACCTATTCTTGCTCTCTAATCATTTTATATGTGTGTATCTAATACCTCAACAGGATGGTAACCTAATTCAGGGAAAAAATAATAATTGTCTGTGTAAAACCCCATAATAATTAACAAATGCTAAGCAAAGAGTCAACCTTATCTATTGACTTATGAATTGATAAGAGCTAAATATTTAATAGGGTACATACTAATATGGGCAGAGGCCAGATGGGCAGCCTGTGTACACAGCAAATAGATTCATTCATTCATTCATTCACTTACCCATAATGCATCCAGCCAACCACCCACCCATCAAATATTTACTAAGTGCTATATGTCCCAAGCACTGGGACAGCTGCTGCGTATAAAATACTGAGCCAATCATAGACAACCCTGCCCTCTTGTAGCCTACAGTCTTGTGGGGCATTAAACAAATAAAAATTTAAACTGTGATAAGTGCTATATGGACATTAGTGTATTTTCAATGATTTTCCATAAATAGCATCACTTACAAAGTATTTTTGCCCAAAGTTTAACCTAAATCTAGTGGTGTAGAGATCTAAATACAAATTTACTAGAACACAAGGGATGAACACCATGAGGAAGTAATCAGACAAATCAGTGGGGCATTGGTCCAGTCTCCTTAGAAGATCGAGGGGTTGGGGGAAAAAGAGCAGAGAGTAGGGGATGGGGGAGAGGGCTGTACCAAGATGAATGAAAACTCAGATGAGAGTGGAAGCATTGTGGGACTCTTGATTGGATCCTGGCTGGGAGGTAGGGGGAACACAACCATAAAACATACTTGGGGGACAACTGGAAAATTTTGAATAGGGCCGAAGTATTAGAATTCTTGTTGTATTTCATATATATATGTATATATATATATTTTTTACAGGAATTATTAAAATTTTCAAGTGTGATAATAGTATTGCAGTTGTAAGAAAATTCTCCAATTTTTCAAAGATGCATCCTTAAGAATTTAGGAGTAAGGCATGTTATTATGTATAATTTGCTTTGAAATGGTCAGGCAAAGGTAAATAAATGGATGCATGAAAAGACGGAAGAATGGATGGACAGGTGAATACGTGGGTCAGTACTGCAAAATGTTGACAACTGTTGTATCTGGGCTGGGGCTCGATGAAAGTTAATGCAGGACTCTTTCTACCTTTCTATATGGTTGAAAGTTTTCTTAAGACATTTAAAAACCATTATATATGATGCTCGTACAGAATCTAACCATAGGCACAGGTGGAGCTGATGCACAAAACAGAGGATGACTCGTAGCTCTCAGACCCCACCCCACCTCCACCACCTCATCCTCTTCACGCCGATGGGCCTATCTTGTCCCCTGACCCCACAGTTCTCTTACCTCGATGAGATCCCCCTTCTCTCTATCCTCGGATCGTTTAGCACTGTCCAGTTCATCATGCATTTCTGAGAGCTGGTCCTGGAGATCTCTGATCTCAGTCTGGTGCTGTTCCCGTTCCATCTTCACCTGGAACAGCCTGACAGGAAAGGAGTCCATCAGACACTCTCCTGGGCTCTGCTTATTTTCATTCAGTCTGATTTCAGACCTTCAGATGTTCAAGTAGAGCCATCTAAAGTCCCAAGGAACCCCCCATTCTCTACTTCCCCACACCCCACCCCAGTACTATAGATCAGAAGAGTCAGTAAATTATGGCCTATGGGCCAGTCTGGCCTACTGGCTATTTTTATAAATAAAGTTTTATTGGAATATAGCCATGCTCATTCATTTATATATTGCTTACGGTCATTTGCACAATACGATGGCAGAATTAAGTGATTCCAATAAAGACCATATGGCCCATAAACCATAAAGTATTTACTATCTGCCGACAGTTTGCTAACCTCTGCTCTTAATCAAATTCACAACTAATTCTACCTTTTTATTTTGTAAAGCCTTTGCTTTAAATAAAGCCCTAAATTTTCTGATTTTTTTCCTTACTGACCTCTTTTCTAATATTAACCTCTAAGAATGCTTTAAAAGCAAAAACCACCCCATCAAAATAGCCAAGGCATTAGATGCTTTTATTATAAATATAGTGTCCAATTTTTCTTGAATTTCCCCCCAGATTTCACTCCTGCTTGAACCTTCACTTAAGCGCCCCATCACGTCCACAGGGCTTCATAGCACAGTTCCTTTCCAGACCTCAGTTTCAGATCTTTTTTTTTTTTCACAGATTTTCATGCAACACAATGACAGGGCCACCTGGGCTTGACTCTCCATCTCTGCGAACTCAATGGAAGCATAAGCACAGGTCGCAGAGACCAGCACCATCCAGGACAAAATTCACAAACTGGGAGATCACCGTGGTCTTGTGACATGGGCTTTGCGGAGGCTGGGCTCAGGCTCCTTGAAATCCCAGTCTTCAGATATCACCACTCAGTGTCCTTACCTCTCACTCATGTGCTATGATGTCTACACTAAGGGCTGAAAGCTTACAAGACAACCTTTAAGGTATACAAAGAATTTTAAAATTATAACCTTTCTGCTTACCAAGGAGAATAGGAAGAGTCAGCAGTTGCTACAAATATTTGGCAGACCAGGTAGTACTAAATAGACTAAAAGGTTCTCCCTGTATCGGAAGAAGGACACAGGCTCTTGGCCCAGAACTTACTCCTCCAGGTTTTTCCGGAGCTCCCCTTCACTTTCTTCTAGGCGCTGCTGCAGCATGGAGTTCTCTTCCGCCTTCTTGTCATGCTGGCTCTGGAGCTCTTCTAAGTTCGCTTTCATTTTTTCTCTCTCTTCTTTGAGGTTCTGTTGATTCTAGTATGAATATATGTGATTTCAAAGTACCTCCGCTATACATTAATGTCATCCCACAGAAGCCTACTTCTAAACTCTGATGGACTCCATGTCTTTGCACTTATATTATTCATTATTAATTGCATTATTAATTACTAATTGAACGACATAATTAAAGCCTAAGAGTTTTTAACTGGAAAGAATATTAAATATTTAATGTGTTGTAATACTTCTAAAAGAGAAACACAAACACAGCTAAACCTTGTTCTGCTATTTCGAGTACTTAGTTCCGATATTTTATATGCATTTAGTTTCCTATTGGCTTGTCTGAATCCAACAGTGTTCACTGTTTTTTTTTTACTCTGCCAAAGCAAACAGTCTCTATATGCTTTGGTTACTTAAAAAAAAAAAAGTTATTTGGACAGTAAGAGCCCATATACAGAAATTTACTTCAGTGATGAGAGGAATGTTTCTTTCAGGGAAAAAAATTGGCTTTCAATACACTTGGGCATCCCAAGGTACTTAAAATATTCTTTATCAATCAAGACAGGAGGGAAATAAAGGAGAATCAGATACCTTGACTTCCAGTTGAAGTTGTCTCTGAAGTTCAGCCACTTTGGTAGTCAACTTGTTTTTCTGTTCCAACAGATCTTTTACTTCAGACGAAGAATTAGAAGCCTATAATTAATTGCAAAGACACACTAATGTAAATGTTCAAGGTGCTTTATTTTAATTCTCTTTCCCCAAAAATATAATCAGAGCAGTAACACGAAAATCTTAAGACTCAATTCCAATGTAGACGCCTACAGAGAAGGGGAATGAGGAAACCTTCGGGAGTGGGGGAGTGTCCTGTATCTTGAACTGGGTGGTGTTTGCATAGACACATACCTAAAAAAAATCAATAAACTATGAAGTTAAGATTTGTGATTTTACTGTAAATTATACCCCAATAAAACAATGTAAAAAGATCAAAATAAATATTTATGAAAATTCCTCTATTGCATAAAGTAATACCCAAAGCCCATGTCTCTGTGTTCCCAAGGCCCTTTGTATAAAAATCTATTACAGAATTTTCATTAGATTGGGAATTATTGCTCCATAACCACCAACAAGATTTTTATCCCTCATTCTCTGCAAATGCCTGTATGCAAGTAGTGAATACTGTATGCGGGCTAAATTGGCTTTCTTCTGAAGGGGAAGGGTCAGTCAAGGAATATGTATAAAGGACCCATGGACAAGGACAATGCGGGGGAGGGGGAAGGGCTGAATGTGTAAAGGGGGGTTGGACAGGGAAGGGGAGAGGAAAGGGGGAAAAATGGGGACAACTGTAATTGAACAGCAATAAAAAAATAAAAAATAAATCAAACCTTATTAAATTAAAAAAAATAGTTGCCACATTTCCATAATGGAGAGAGTTATAATAAAAAAGGATCTGATCAAAGAGAGTCTATTAGAAAATATCTCTAATCTGAGTATGAATATTAATAAATCTCATTCTTTTTCTTCCATGGATATAATAATAGGATAATGTTCTCAAAAGGATTTGGCTAAAATCCTACAGTAAGGTGGTTAGAAAACTACAAACAGAGACGAGGGAATAAAAGCAGGAGTCAAAACTAGAAAAGGCAGTAACCTCGCCCTCATGCGCCTGAGTCCAGGAGTGAGTTGTACGTGATGAACTTGGAACGCAGTATTTCCTCCCCTCCTCCTGTGAAGTGAACCAGAAACCCCCCTACACAGGCAACAAAAACACAGGACTTCCAATTCTCTCAGATAAAATAAGGACAATCCATTTCAGAAATCTAAATCCAACCCATGAGGAACTTATACACTGCTCTTTCCCAAACAAAACTTCTGCCTGCTTTGTTGTTTTCTGATGTGCTCTCAGTCCATACGGGAGAGGGTTCCTACGTTCTCTCACAGAAAATCACTGAACAGGCACCCAAAAGATACAAGCCCAAAGCCTGCCAGCAAATAATCGGATTCAGAAAATAAGAAGGAGATAATGGCGGTAGGAAAATACGGGCAATGGGGCAGTCACTGCCCCGGTGATCGGAGCCAGAAATCTAAGAGCCTTAGTTTTTTCTCATCATCTCTCCCTTGATTCTGTGGTGCTTCTTAAATGGTCTCCCTTCCCCTGATCTTACCTCTCTCAAAAACCTACAAAAGGAATGAATTTTAATGAATATGACGCTATCCATTCCTATTTAAAGTCCATCAATGGGCCCCAGCTGGTGTGGCTCAGTGGACTGAGCACCAGTCTGAGAACCAAAGGGTCACCAGTTCGATTCTGTCAGGGCACATGCCTGAGTTGCGGGACAGGTCCCCAGTAAGGGATGCATGAGAGGCAACCACACACTGATGTTTCTTTCCCTCTCTCCTTCCCCTTCCCTCTGTCTAAAAATAAATAAATAAAATCTTTAAAAAAAAGTCCATTAATGGTAGCCCATCACCTTCAACCTGAAATGGAAACTTCTTATGCGACTTCTGATGTCCTTTGTACCTGGTGCTGCGTCCCCACATACCCTCTGCTCCCACTATACAAAATTTCCTCCATCTCCTACATGTGGCTAGCACATGCCTCTTTACATTTTATTTGTGCCCTTCCCTCTCCCTACAACCCTACATTCCCTTCCCCTAGAGAATTCTAGTGTTTCTGATTCCAGAAGGGCTATCCTGACTTCCTCAGTTTGGGCTGGATACCCCTAGTCTATAACCCACAATCACAATCCCAACATCAAGATCAAAAGATGTAAAAAACAAAAAAAAACAAAGGATATGTTCTCCCTAAGAATATGTTCTCCCTAAGAAAAGCAAGAATCAGA
>VMDR010024050.1:0-15247 GCA_007922815.1 Macrotus californicus | reverse complement strand
CAACCCCCACAGGAGTTTTCAATCAGAGGCTTTGAGGCTTCACCTCCCGGCGCCGGAACTCTGGGCCGCGGGGTCCGTCCTGCTCCCGAGCCGTTCCTCCCCGTTTATCCTCACGAGGGAGTGGGACGCCCGGGCCGCAGCCGCCACCTCTCCCGGCCAGCCGCGCCTTTCCCGGATCCGCCAGCCGCCGCCCCGCCGCACGAGTCCTCTCCGCCCCTCCTACCGGTCTGGATGTATGTTTCTTAGTTTCTTGGTTGTCGGACTTCCATACGGTTCGATTTTCTGTCAGTTCTGGTTGTTTTTTCTTTTAAAATTTGTTGTTGTCCGTCTTTTGGTTGTGCGAGGAGGCACAGGGTGTCTACCTACGCCTCCATCTTGGCCGGAAGTCTGGGAGATTTTTTTAAGGCTTTTATTATTAACTCTGTTTTCCAAACAAGGAAGTTGCTGGAATCGAGGTGGCATTTGGGGGCATTGGATGATGTTTGGACCAGGCACCTGCTTATTGTAGCAGAACCTCAGCCAATGGGTTACCTCTCCCTACGGCCAATATGGAAGAAGCGTGAGTGAGAGGCTGGCAGGCTTCCCCCTGGGTGGATGGGGAAGGTTCCGGCAGGGCTCGGGTGGGGCTCGATCCAGCCTGTGACAGAGGCTCCAGGCATGGGCAGAGCATCCGATCCTCCAGGACATCCAGACCGTGGGCCCCTGCTATGGCCAGGGGCTGACCAAGGCCTTCGTACAGCTCCCCCTGAGGGCCAGGAATGAGAAAAAACACACACACACACAGACACACGAGTTCATATTTAATCCTTGATGAAACTATGTTTAATCATCTTAACTTTACAAATTAGTATTCTGTGTTTCCTACAAAATGAGTAATTTCTGAAATACAGGCTCAGTGGATTTTTTTGTAATAAAGAAAAACATTAAACTTCGGCAATGAGTTGCTCTCTCTATAGGTAGATGTAGATTATATATTTACAAATGTCTGTGTAACTCATATTTTATATATGTCTATGTGTATGTATGTCTATGTAGGTATAGCTACTGAGATAGGTGTGGGTGGACGTAGAAATAGAGACAGAGACGTAGAGAGAGAGAGAGACATGGCTGCCTCTTGGACTTGGAGATTTTGCTGAGCTGTGCGGCACTCGTGCTGAGAAGTGACATAAGGGGTACAGCTTACTGCCTTTTCACAAACCAAATGCACCCATGTCACCCTCACCCAGCTCAGGACGCCCGGCATTGCCAGTCCCCCCGGAAACTTCCTTGGGCCCCCCTCCACCCCACCCATTCCTCGAGGCCCAGCGCCACTGGACTTCCCAAGACCTAGAATAGGGGCGCCTGTTTCTGCGCTTGGACAGAGGAAATCCGGCAGCGTGTGTGCTGCTGCTTCTGGCTTCTTTCACTCAAGATTTTGTTTCAGGGATTCAACCTCATTACACAGTTTTCCTGGAGGACTCAAAGGGGTTAACCCACTGGTGAGCTTCTAACTTAAGAGGGGCCAGATGCTGGCTCCGTGGTCCCTTTAGACCAACATCAGAAGGTGCAGGGGTGCATGTCCACGGAGGGCCAGGGTCTGTGCCGTTGGCAGATCAGTGACAGGCTGTGTGGCCTTAGGCAAGGCCCTTGCCCTCTCTGTGCCCAGACTCTCTCCATGATCTGTTCGATACCACATTTCTAATGGGCTGTCCTATGGGAAGGAATCAGGACATCCCCCCAGAGCCCTAAGTGGTTATGTTGTCCAGTTATCTCTTCAGACTTGGGAGGTTTGCTCAGACCTGTTCAGTAATTTGTTAAGGCTGCAGTTCAACACATTTCTGTCAGTTGAAGAACTAATTCTGGCAAGTTCTACTCCCTGGACCAGTGTGACAATGCCCTTGCTGGTGGCGGGTCCCTCTCCTTCCAGGCTCGTGTGCACAGGATGGCAGGGATCACCGGAGTGGATTTTCTAGCACCAACCCGACCCTGACATTCCCAGCACAGGGTCCTCCATCAGCCTCCAGCTGTTTGTTGGACAGACTCCTAGTCACTCAGCAAGGCCAAGGCGTTCAAACTCCCTCATCATTCGGCTCAAATGACCGTTAGAGACTCCTACCCAGACCACTCCTCAAGCAAACCCTCCAGCCCTGCAACCTCTGACCAGCAGCTGCTCTGCTCTCTATTTGACTGCCCGCCCCCCAACAATGGGGGTGGCATCTCAGCTGCAACAGTGCCAGCACACTATGCCCCAGGGCCAAATCCTGCCCACTGTCTGGGCGTGATGCCCATAAGCTAAGAAAGGCTTACGCTTCAAAAAATAAAAATAAAATAACACATCTATATATAGATGTGTGTATATATCTATATAGAGAGAGATACATATACATATGTACATGTATATGTATGTGTACATATACATGTTTCAGGACACATGAAAATGATAAGAAATTGACAGTGTCTATAAATAAAGTTTTATTGGCACACAGCCACGCCCCTTCACTTCCGTTCTGTCCACAGCTGCTTTCACGAAGCAGCCGCAGCAGAGCCGTCCGTCTGTGACACAGGCTGTGTGGGTGGCAGTGCAGAAAACACCAGCTAGCTGGCTCTTTACGGGAAGTCCGCTAAGCTCTGACCTCTAGTCACAGCACTCTGCACAAGAGTCACCGTTCTGAGTTGACACGTCTGTGAGAGTGTTCATATGTATTTCATTTCGTCCTGGGTGGGTGGGCTGCTCAAGTTTGCATCCCAGCCTCTAACGCAGAGCTTGCCCCAGTGGTACCTCGAGACGTGTTTGTGAAACTGCCTCTGCTGGTTTGGTCCGCAGTTCAAGTTAGTGGCTCTTGGGGTCGGCTCAGGGGTGGCCAGGGGTTTAGGGCACCTGCCCCAAGGTCATAGGCAGATTCGAGTTTGCAGATGTAGTATGGATGCCAGTAATTGAAGGGGGTCAAGCCAGCTGAGAGGACCAGGTCTTTATGATTGGCTGTGGAGTGATAGGCATTGTGTCAGGGTTACCAAGTTCATGACCATCAGAGATAAAAGAGACATACACTCTCCCCTCAAGAAGTTTACCCCTTAGAGGATAAGACAGGTGCTAATGGGTCATTTCAACACTCTTTGGTCAGGTCTGTGTTTTTTGCAGGAAACAGAGAGGGGACGTTATTTCAGAAGCAGAAGGTAATTGACAGACCAATAGATTCAATTCTGTCTTTCCGCCATTCTCTCGCAGATTGTTTGCCACGGCTAATCTCAATTTTCACATTTGGAAAATGGGCTTGAGGGTACGACAGATCCAGCCTGAGGTCCCTTTGAGCTCTAATCTATAGATTTATTTTCTTATTTTACTATTTTATTTAACTTTTTGATGGATGTCTTCCTAACCAATGGCATTCAAGCATTTGGTATATTTTACTATGCATGCATTTGTCTATTCAGAGGCTCTTTATCATAAAACCCAAGGGAGACCCCTCTATCTTAAAAAATACTAGACTACATACACAAAAGACTCTCCATATCTATGAGAAGATACAGCTGTATTTCCAAGTTCATTTTTTTAATTACCAAATCACTTCGAACAGTTTCCAAATGTAATAGGAACAATGCCGTGTGACTCTTGATGCTGGCTTCTACAATTAGTGTGTTATTAATTAAGCTCTTGAGTAATATAATAACTTGACGGGTAAAGCCCCTCTTTGCATTTGAAGTACGTGCAAACTGTGGGTCCAATTATAAATAGACTCTGTGGCTATGGGCTTAAAGCTGAGAATTTAATTATTCAGAGCAAATTATTCAATCGATGCTCCATTCTGGAGAATCGCTTCCTGAATATTCTAGTGGGTTCAGGATGAATGTGTGTCTCAGTAGAGTCCCGTTGGGCAGGCTTTCTTGCGCATTTCTTGTTCCCACGCTCCCCGTCCTCTCTGCTTCTGCCCCACAGGCAAGCGGGGTCTCCAGGTCCACCCTGTCCAGCCCACCACCCCCCTCTCCAGGGCTACTGGAAGAGAAGCCACACTGAACATGGTTTGAGCATGTCCACACAACCATTGCCAAAGACTGTCATGACTTTCAGAGTGGTGTTTACACCCACCCAGCTTTACACACTCATCCTTGCAAGACCCATCCCGCCCCCATGTCTACCTCCTTCGTGTCTTAGCTCACACTCACCTTCTGCTCCACTGCACTGAACCCAGCAACACGCCTTCAGTGAGGAAAGTGGCCATGTCTCCAATGCTTTGCACATGCAAGTCTTTTTTCCCGGGATCCCATTCCCTCTGTGATGAATGCCTGTTTGTCTTATGATACCCAGAACTGCTCATTTTGGCTGCTTAATGCCGGAGAAAGGATGTTTCCCAGAGACAAGGCAGAGCATGCCTGGCACCAGGAAGTCACTGGGACTTCTGGAGTCATCCCAGAAAAGGACACAGGAACCCCAGGCTAAGCCAGTTACTGACACCAGTGAGGGATTCCAGAAACCTAACCATGCCTCCAAGGTCACTGGGTTTTGTGAGTTGAAGGAGTGGCTTTGACTCAATTCAGTGTGTGTGACAAGAAGATAAGGGTGTCACACACAGAACCTACCTCGAGAAGAAGGTCCAGGAAAATAAAGACCACACAGGTAACTTGGGCAAAGACCAAGCAGTTTGGTTGCCCCAAGAATGGTCTAGAAAACAGCTCTGGAGATTCAAAAGGGAAAGTGGACAGCCCTGGTTGGGGAAAGTTTCAAAGGCTTCATGGAGGTGGCAGCACTGGAGTAAGGTCCTGAGGTCTAGTTCGACCCGTCAGACCTATATACAGCACAGGCGAATCTGCACGCGTCAGGTAGGACTCACTGCCTGTTGAGGGTCTTTTTCGGTTTGTTCAAGGGGATATCTTGACACAAAGTAGTGATTTTGCAAACTCCCATCCCTGAGCCAGACAATTTTTACGACTTGCTATATCAAATCTACCATTTACGTCACTGTTTCGTTATGATTTCCTTTCATGGACTCACTGTTTCTAACTTGGAGTGATTTTTCTGCACGCACTCTCCTTTGCATTTTTTAGGGGGACAACAGTATCCCCGGCCATCAGTTAGAGATGAAGGTAAAATAAAGACAATGAGAACAAAACATTGCTATGAAACGGCGGCTACATGCTGTTGCCTGCCGAGGCTGGAGCCTATGGCCGGCCACCTCTCTGTTAGGAAGGGAGACGAGAAGACTGTGTGGGAAGAGGTTAAAAATATACCTGCAGATGAGCCCCCCTTGCAGCTCTCTCTTCAAAACAATGGAAATGAAGTCGCCAACGACAGACATGTTTCATGATGCGATTCGATGCTGAGACCATTTCCAGGCACCGAGGAAAGGCATCTCTCCTCCTTCCGGCCAGGGGCTGTGCCCTGGGGGAAGAAATGGCGGGAGGGAAGGGCACTGGGCCCACCGTCAGAGGCCTGGCTCTCTGGCCAGCGTGTTCACACGTGTCATTGAAGGTCATTGAACCACTGCCTTGTGGGACCTGTGATCCACGTTTTGGCAAAAGGGTGCTTGATGTTTGGTTCTGTCCAAAATACTCATGCTCAGAAAACATCCCTGGGTTTTAATTGCCTGTGACATTCATTTACACTTCTGGTTACAGGGTTAATACATAAAAAACACTACCATGTTTGACTGGTCTAATGGCTGCATTGTGGTGGTATTGCCACTCACAACCTTTCTTGCCCTGGTCACCTGGCTGGGGGTGGCACACAATCAGGAACCTTTGGCAGAAACTAAGTGTCTCCGAGGAATTTTGGACAGAACCAAATGTCCACTCACTGAACCACCGAGATGCGGTTTCCACGTATCCAAACTGAGGGGAACAAGGAACACTATTAATTTCCATGGAGTCATTCATTTATTACATGTTGAATTCCCATTGTGCACCTACTATGCACTGGGCCTTTTCCTGGGCTCTGGTCTGTTCCGAAGAGCAGATGAGATAATGGATGCAACACCATTGGGGACTTGGGGACGGAGAAGCAGCGTCACCGCTACCAGAGCATGAAGTTTTGAAAATGTGTCTCTCCTCTCCTGGTACTATTCTCAGCTGCCCACATCGGGCCTGCTGATGGATTTCCTTGAAGCAGAAGTCTCAAAAATCTTGAGTTAGAAGCACGGCTGATCTCCAGAAGCCTGTTCCTGAAGTCCCCCGATGTGGCCCTGTCTTTGATACACCAGTCAAGTACATCAGGGCAGGTCCCGTCCCTTTAAATCTGTCCCCACCACATTTACTCCACCTGTGAGATAAGACCAGACGCTGAAGAGAATGGCTGAAGGGCAATGAAAATATTTTAAAACTGAAACCATGCCTCACATTTTGCTTTAGTCTCACTTTGCATGCTTTATTACTGGGATGGGACAAGTGAACACAGTAAACGCCAGAGGCCTGATCACCTACAGCCTTAAACTCCTTCATGAGGTGAGTAAGGCTCCCTGGCAGTGCTTCCCTGTGCTTACGGAGCAGGGAGGTTACTACCAGAGAGCTCTGGCCCTGGGGGTCAAAGGCTTGGGTCTGGCCTCACCTCTCACCCCGGTGCGTGTGCCCTGAGGTAGGTGGTTCCCCTCCTCTTCGCTTGTTTTCTCTTCTGTTGAATGGGGATCCTGCCTCCTGCCCTGCATAAGCCTCAGACCTGGAGAGCGTGAAGAGAAGACAAGCCAAGCCCAGCATTTCAAGTATCCTGGAATCTTGCCCCAGCCCATCTTCCTAACAGAATATTCTTTCTCTCCGTTTCGGTCCTTTCCAAAAGGAAAAGATCTGCTGATGCCTGCACACCTGTGTGCTCCACTCTGTGTGTTCCGATTGGACTTGTCTTGTGAGGTTGCAGAACGCACCCTTCCCCCATAGCCTTTTCAAATTCTGTCAGCTGGAAATGGGCTCCCCGCCGCTACCCCCGCGCTAAGCTGCACTGGCACCTTCATCGAATATTTAGGGCAAGAGCCTGAATCTTCCCCTGGAGCACAGCTGCTGGCCATGGGAGTGTCTGCTGTAGACTCTCCGAGAGGGGGAGTCACACTCTCACCACGCCTGAGTCACTGTATTCCAGGGTGTGTTTGTTACAGCAGTGGGCATACCTTGAGCATCCTTGACGAAGTGAGCTCCTTGGGAGCAGGGCCCCCAGCTCAAAGCAGGCCCCCTCCACTGATACCACATGGAAGTATCTGAAATGGTTTGTTCCACTGAACTGTGGACTTAGGGAACAGTTTGATGACCAGGAGGACGTAAATGCAACCTTTTATTGCCATATTCTGACAAAAGCATATCTTCTGCACTAACATCTAAGTCTGAAGTCACAGACTCAGAAATACATTTCGTGTTTCCCCACATAGCATGTAGACCGAATCCAAAGATCTGTGAGATAAAGAAATGTCAAAGTGGATATTTTTTCCATGGGATACATATTAGGTGCATGCACATGGTAGTTCTGTGCATTATTGAAATGTATCAATGATACACAGAGAGAGACAGAGAGAGAATGTCTCATGGGCCTGGCTGGGGATGGCCTTCGTGCTATGTCAATACTGATGTGGGATCTACAGAGGACAAGAGAGCCTCCCCTACGAGGTCCCAAGGGTCCCCTTCTAACAATAAATGCATCTTCATGCCCACTCATGGACCTCCATGCACGTCACAACAGTCCTTAGAATCCTCCAGCAATGCGTGTGAAAGGTGAGCAAGCCTTAGCTCCCTTTCCCTGGGAAGAAAACAGAGTCCCCTAAAGGCTACTGAGCTGCCCCAAGCCTGGCGTTCCATCCTGTGGATGCCTGGGACCCAGTCTCTGTTTATTGAGTAAGTAGACTAGGCAGCAAGCAGCCTTCTATTTCCAAATGTGAAAATGGATTGGTCACCTGTTCCTCTCCATGAGTGAGCAAGTTGTCATTTTAGCAGGAGCCAGAGAGGTGAGCGGTCCAGGGGGAAGCTCCTCTATAATGAATTTACGGAGATGAAAGGTCTTGGATCAGCCCTGAGAGGCTGAAGTCGGGGACAGCTCAGGAACACGCAGCAACCCTTCTCGCCTGATCGTTGTCTGTTCGCCTTGGATTTGACCTCCAGCTAGAAGCCTCATGCTCAGGGAAAAAGCAAAGAGGCTTTCTCCTTCCCCACCTTTGATGTCCTGCTCCCCCTTCCAGCAAGTGAGACCGTGCAGGGTTAGAGTCTCCTGCCCCATCTTTGGAAGCCCAGGGCTGGCTCTGGAGTCTGAGCTTCAACAGGGAGTTCATGTCCACTCAGAGGCTGCCTTTGAACCCAAGCTTTCATGGGTAAAATGTACTCCAAAATGTGCTGCTTTAAAGAAATGTAGTCAATAAATAAATGTCGCTTCTGCCGCAGATATTTAGCCCAGGAACTGGAATGCCAAAGGGGAGTTGAATTGGAAGCTGATGATCCCCCTGTCTGGAGCTGGCCCAGGAAGCCAGCCTGAGCCTGGAGGGGAGGGCCCCGCCGGCGGTCGTGCATGAAGCTTACGAGGCCAGGGCGGGGTCCGCCTGGGAACGTGGCCTGTGAGCAGAGCCCATTGTGCCTGATGCCGTGTGGCTGCTGGAAAAGGAGCAGAGGGGAAGGTTCTCCCTGCCTCAAAGAGCTGTCCCTGCGTCATTGAAGGAGAGATCCTTGTTCCTTTCACAACACACTGCACTGAGTGCTGCACTGTGACAGATATTGGCTGGGCACACCAGGTGGGGACAAGGAAACAAGGGGTTTCTGGCACTCATTCATTCATTCATTAGCTCACTCATTTACTCAGTCATAACAGTGACCAGCACCAAGCCCAGAGCATCTTACCGTGGGTTAGCTTGGGAACATCACTGTGGCTCCCCAAAAAGATGTCGAAGTCTTAGCCCCTGGTACCTGTGTACGTGACCCTATTTGGAAAGAGTCTTTGCAGATAATCAAATTAAAATGAGGTCATTAGGATGAATGCCAGTCCACAATGACTGTCCCTTATAAAAAAGGGACATTTGGACACAGATACATACACAGGCAGAAATCTGGGTGATGTTTCTACAAGCCAAGGAACCCCAAAGGTTGCCAGCAAACCCCAGAAGCTAGGGGAGAGGCATGGAGCAGACAGTCACTCACAGCCTCAGAACCCACCCCTGCCACCACCTTGACCTCCTGCTTCCAGCCTCCAGGACTGTGCGAATGAGTCCTGGGGGTTCTAAGCCGCTGTGTATGGAGCTTGGCTTCAGCTGTTCTGGAAACCTGGTGTGCAGTTTAGCAGAGAAGGACATTGCACTATGGTGGTGTGAGCAGAACGCCATGTGGGGACACTGGGAGGACTTCGCAGGGACAGTGACCTCCCAGCTCTTCCTTAACAGCTAAGAAGATAGTCCCCAGCCAGTAGGTGCACCAAGGCCATGAGTGAGGGCAAGTGATGCTGCCCTTACGCAAGGAGGAGGTGGGGCATGAGGCCCAGTATCACCCCTAGACCTGTCTCCCCAACAGTGGGAGTGCTGAGAGGGACAGAAAATTCAACAAAAGTGCACAGCAAAACATCCTCAGGAGGCAGCAGAGAGGCATCTCACAGGATGTACACCTCAGAACCTCTCTGATCTCATACACCCCCAAAGATCTTTTTAGGAGGCCTCTCCGAAGTCATGGTTACAGTCCTCGTTAATGCCATTAAAGTCATGAATTTCAGCCCCATAAACCCCATACATGGTCTCACCTAAAAGGCAACATCAGCACTAATAATGCCACCTGCAACCTGCCTCAGCAGAAGGGTGGAACCAGGATCCGTAAGGAGAAAAGCAGTAATCTAGTTTTCCCTCGAGGTTCCATGTCACTCAGAGACAGAAAGTGAGACTGACCTGTTTTGCTGTGCTCACACCTGGCACACTGCACGGAAAGGTACCAGTCCACTTCTCTTGAGCTCCGGCACCTGTCTGAAGTCAAACACCAATTCCAGTCATAGCCGCATGTAGGGTCTCTGACCTTTGCAATCTGGGCTAATTTATGACTCAGAAAAGCCCCGTGCAGCTGGAGTAGGTGTTCAAGGTCATGCTCAGTGTTACGGGTGCTCTTCAGGGACAGTTGTGTGCAGCTGTGGGCCTGTCTGGGTGCTTAAGTTGAGAAGGTTGGAGTTGCCATCGGCCATAGAGGCCTTGCATTCACTGTTGAACTGTGGGTCAGTGGGTCAACTCTTGTGTCACTGAGTTGAGATGTTGCTGGGTCCCTCGTCTGGGACCTGGCTGGTTTCTATTCATGCTTAACCTAAGCTGTCCTCATGGGATCTCGAAAGGTTGCTTTCATTTCTATTTCAGTATTCCTCCTAATCAGTTTTTTATTACAGTGGTTATAAAAATAGCTACCAATAATGATCAAATATGTATTATGTGTCAGAAACTGTGCATAGTGCTTTATGCATATTTATTTTAAAAAAATCACTGTGCACTAATCACATGCCCAGGCACTAAGCTTTGCTTGGTCATGACACCTGGCCTGCAGTGACAATTTTTCACTCAGCTCTTCCAACAGTCCTGTGACTCATACCAGCCCTGCATTACGGGTGAGAAAATGGATGTTCAGAGGAACTAACTACATCGCCCAGCCTTGTGGCTGAGGTTTCACGCCACTGCTGGCTGCTCCACACGCATGCTTCATATGGCTGGGTGCCTCTTCCTCTTCTGGGACCATGTCACTCGGCAGTGGGGTGATGTCGCATAGGCCAAGCTCATTTCGCTGGTTCACAAGCTGAGTTTCCAAAACAAGATTTAAAAAGGCCCCGAGAAGAGAAGAAAGGAACCAGATCATCGCCACTTTCACTGAGAAGGGGGAGGCAGGGGGAGGCAGAAATGTCATCAAGATAGAAGTTAGGAAACAGTGAAGTGGACTCAGTACACACTGGTCCCCTCTGTGGCCCCTGCGCATGGTGAACCCAGAACTATAAGGGAAAACACCTCGCCCACCACAACAGCCAAAATGCAGCTCCTGGAGCTCATTCCAGAAAACAGCTGTTGGAATGAGCTCAGTGGACACACTGCCGGAACCTTCTGTGTGCGTCTAATTTCCACACCCTGGTGGATTTCCAGCCAGTCCGAGCTGGCGGAGCAGGTATCCAGTTTTGCTGTGAGCTTGCTATTTAATACCCAGCCTTGTTCCCACCTGTGTTCTGCAGACCTGCAAAAATGGAGAAAATCCCAATAATGTGGGCAAAGAAAAAGCATCCAGCCCTGCCATGCCTTGGATCTGCATGGAGCGAGGGAATGGAGCTGGGGGACCAGGTTTGACTCTGACTTCTGCCGCTTGGCAGCTCTGTAACCTTGGATGATGGGCTTGTCTTCCCTGAGCCTCAGCTTCTTAATTTACCCAAGGGACATTTCTATCCCCCAGGATTCTCATAAGGATTAAATACGGCCATGTGTGTGAAAGGCAGTTCTGGAAGCTTCCTCTACTACACTTGTCCTTAGCCACTGTCTTTGGTGTCCCCTTCATATCATCCTTGTTTCTCAGACCTCTGCACAGAGCACAGCACTTGACAGTGGCCTGTTTCCAAGATCACCTGTTCCGGCTGCTGGTGGGGGCGGGCCCTGCACAGGTGAATAAGCGTGCATCCCCCAGAGGGGCTCCCAGTCTCACACAAGGAACAGGTACGGACATTGTCGCACAGTTCTAGTGCTCTCACAGGTGAAGAAATAGAGACTGGCAAAGGCCAATGACAGAGGATGGTCCCCCCCACCTGAGAAAGGCCAAGAAGCTGTCTGAGACCAAAAAGCATTCTCCCTGCTGCTGCGCCCCAAGGGGCAACCTGAACAGGCCAGACTCAGAAGTAAACACTAAAGGGTTCTGCTCAAGTCACATGAGGACAGAAAGGTGGAGCAGAGAAAAGGTGGGTGGAGAAAGGATTGGCCACCTCGATTTTGTCACAAGGAGACACGTTTGAGTCAAACCTTGGAGGGAAAAAAGGTTTTGCATTGGTGGTGGCAGGGAGACACTGAGTTTTTCCCTGAAGAGGAAAGATAAAGGGCCATTAGCGGGTCTGAGAGTGACTGAGGACCCATGTCACAGACAGTTGAGGGTGCTGAGAAGCCCAGCCTTCCTCGTGGGGAGTCTGTTCTTGTTCGAGGGGCACAAAGCAGAGTAACCTGGGCTTTACCTGGAGGAGTTGGGCTCACTGCACTGCAGAAGAAGGCATGAAAGCGTTGAGGTAGTGGAGTCAGACAAACAGACAGACAGAAGGTGATGGCATTCGGCCTGGGGCCCTACCTAGTAATGGATGACCTCCATACGTGTTCAATATATGACAAGGCAAAGACCTTTGAGTCTCACGTCCCTGCTGAACACGGATGCATGAACAAACTAGCCTTTAAAATTCCCGCTGTGTCAGGCGCCATGATGGGAGCCTCACGAGAACATCCTGTTCCTCTCCGTTACCTTTCTCAGGTAGAACGTCCAGAGAGTTGCTCCACATGTTACTGCCAGGAAAAGACAGGGAAAAGGTCAGATCCCAGCCTGTGCTGATGCCAGGGTGTGGCTTGTCCTGCTGTCCTCACCACTGGCCAGGAGAGCATCTGGCACAGCCCAGGCTCTGCACACCACTGCCCAGCCACCTCGCAGCCAGGTCTGCCTGCCAAGGGCAGCCCACTCCCAGGAAGACTTTGGATCCCCTTGGGGAGCTCCTGAACCCCAAATCCTTCCTGAATGTGCCCATCTTCTCTGGAGCAAGAGGACAATGTGCCAAGATTCCTGGGCCACAGGGGGCCACAGTACATGGGGGCAGCCAAGCCAGCTCAGCCTCCAGACAACTGACGGGGCTCCACAGAGTGGGGACAGCAAACTCACCTTGTGCGGTGGCCCCGGGCAAGGGCCTAGGCCCTGGGTTCTCCGCACGGCTCTGTGTCCAAGAAGGGGACAGACAGACAGCTGCCTATGGATTTCTTCTCCTGTTTCTCTGTCATTTCATGTCTTCCTCTGACACTTCTCCAGCTCTCTCTCTCTTTATCTTGGTGCTTGGGAGAGTCTCAGTAAGAACATGGTTTCTCTCTTCTCAGATTGCTCTTCATGTGTCCAAAATACTCTGAGGACATTGGAAGAGAAACGCACTATCTGGTCAGCTCCACACTGGCCGGCCTGCCAGGGACACAGACAGATGAACCAATCAATCAACCAAGCAGAGATGATAAGCAGGTAGGTGGATAGATTAGTTGATAGGGATAGATAAGGGTACATGCCTACTGACCTATCATGTATTTGTCATTTATCTATCATCTATCTATCAGCTATCTATTATCTATCTATCTATCTACCTACCCATTGTCTGTCTATCTATCTATCTATCTATCTATCTATCTATCTATCTATCTATCGGCATTGGAGACCCCCGCATCCTCCACATCTGTCTCTGCAAGGGGAGGGAAAGCTGAGCCTCCACCTGCATCACTTGACCCTCTGACCTTCTTGCATGGTCAAGCCAAAGCCCATAATGCCTCCATCTCTGCAAAATGCTCCAGGGAGCAAACCTCGCAGGACCAGTGAAAGTATACCCACCACATCTTTTATATGTTTAAGGCTGGACTCAGCACTGTTGGTGGCACCAAAGGGAACCACTGCCACCAGTTGAAAAGTTAATCACGGACTGCCCCTCAAAACAAACGGTAAATGTTGTTAGAAGTTGAGGGCTAACGGAAAACAGCTGTGAGGGGAATGGAGTGAACGGCCGTGGGGGGCGCAGGGTGCTCTGCTCAGAGTAAACATTTCTTTCTTTTTATTCTCTCCAAGCCAGGCCGTGCTGCGTGACAGTCAGCATCCCTGTCATGTGGGACAGAAGAGGATTTGGAAAGGGAATTTTCTTACATCTGTGCATTGAACACGCAGCTTACGGGAGCCTGAGAGAAAAAGACATTTTGCCTTTTTGTGCAGTGGGTTCCTCTTCATTGTGACTTTGCCAAACCCCTTCTGAAGCCATCCTAACCGTTCAATTAGCTCACTTCACTTTCGGATGATGAGAAGAGCCTCTCACTGAACAGACGGCAAATGCTAGAAGGTCTCTGAAGTCTGTTTTTGAGTGATATGCGAGTCTTCTAGATAAGATAAGGTTTGGTTTATAAAACACTAACATATATGTAAATAATGTGAGATCTACAAATAAATACTCTAGCTCGTTACAAGCAACAATTTTATTAGCATATCCATTGAGCAGAAGACCTTATGATGATGTTAATGTTAACAGAATTTAACTCCAGCTATTACATTCAGCTAGTAATGCCTGAGCTCCGAAGACAAGGCACCATGCTACGTCCTGAGACTATGCACATGCATGTGTACATATGTGTGTGTGTGTGTCTGCATGTATACTTTTTTCAAGACTTGACATTATCATGGAAAATGTTTCATAGCTAAATTGATACAATAGCAAAACTGAGATGGCTGGAGGCCTTTCTGTTTGCCAGGTTCTCTTCTGGACACTTTACAACCTGCATCTCATGTAATCCTCACGTCCACTCTCAGAGGGGAGTTCTGTTAGCCTCACTTTAGAGATGGGCCCTGAGAGCAGACAGGGAAAGCCCATTGCCCACACCCACCCAGACAGCGACTGGGTGAGCGGGGCTAGACAGTCAGACACATACCACAGAGCGGTGTGTACAGAAAGTGATGGGCATCCAGTTAGGGGTCAAAGTCACAGTGTGAGAAGCCATTGACTGTATTTTGAAGAATTGAAAACAGTTTCACTGAAGAGGAAATTCTTGAGTACACCAGGAAGGAGAAAAAGTTGGACAGAGGAAAATATTCTAGCAAGAAGTAACGATAAGGAGAGGCTGCAGAAAGATAAGCATTAGAGTGTTTTTTTATTTTTTGTTTATCGATTTTAGAGAGAGAGATTGGTTTGTTGTTCCACTTACAGATGCATTCATTGGTTGCTTCTTATATGTGCCCTGACAGGGAATTGAACCCACAACCTTGGCGTACTGGGACGACACTCTAACTAACTTAGCTACCTGGACGGGAAGTAGACAAGTTTTGTTTTGTTTTTTCATGGTCAAATTTATTTATTTATGTATTTTTATTTTTTAATTACTTTATTGTTGTTCAATTACAGTTGTCTGCATTTTCCCCCCACCACTCCCCCTCCACCCCAGCCAATCCCACCTCCCTCCCATGCTCCCACCCTCCCCCTTGGTTATGTCCATGCGTCCTTTATAGTGTTTCCTGAAAATCTTTCCCCCACTGTCCCCACCTCCGCCCCCTTGGCTATTGTTAGATTGTTCTTAATTCCAATGTCTCTGGTTATATTTTGTTTGCTGTTTTCTTTTGTTGATTATGT
>VMDR010024049.1:0-15258 GCA_007922815.1 Macrotus californicus | reverse complement strand
TATATATTGTTTGAAGGTCAATGTTGTTCTAACTTGTTCAAAACAGCAAGCGAATATTATCAATTATAATAATATTAGAGAGATTTCTCATGGTAGCTTCTCAGTTGAGTGGTATAATATTAATATGCTTCTGTGAAAATGGAAGTTATTATTAATAAAATACTGATATATTGAAAAACAGTATACCTAGCCTTCATTGAACACAAAATAATTCAGTGTATGTTTTTATAATATATATACAGAAACAAATGGAATTTAAAATGTTGATATCTTTAGAACAGTGAACAAGCCACCGTCATCCACGAACTATGTATTTCCATTAATTGTATGCACCAGGCAACGTGCTAGGTGTGTGAGTACTGGCCATCAGTTAGGAACAGGAAAACCTAGTTCCTGTCCTCACCTCACAGCATGAGCCAACACTGTGCACATCTTGGAGCACATCAACAATTGACGAGGAGAGTGACTGCATGTGAAGAATAATAATCAAATAAATTAACTGTACTTCTGCTCACATTTTTATAGCTAAACCACATTTTCCTTTGATAAGGGCTAAGTGACTAAAAACATACATTGTCACCATATTCAAATTTCACAAAATTCTCACACTGTAGGATGTATATTTTGATACTTCTAAATCAAATATAAAATTAAAGGAACATATATAGAACAGTTTATTTTCTTTCCTACTGTTATTTCGGTTTTAGATATAATATCTGAATTCTAAGATGTAAAAATTCTCTTGTCTTATTTTGAATTATAAAGTTAGCAAGTCAATATTTAAAAATTGTTAACACCAACTTTCTTAAAGATGAGATATTCTTATTTCATAACCTCCAGTCCAAATCGTGCCACCTTTTTTTAGTGCTTTCTTTGGAACAGATGACAATTTAGGGGAAAAGGGAAGAGAGAATCAAAATGTCAAGTGAAAAAGAATTGAATTTGTACTTGTGGAATTAAAATTCCTTGAAGATACCATATCTACCATTCTAGGCCAGGGGTCAGTAAACTTTTCCTACAAAAAGCCAAACAGTAAATATTTTGGGCTTTGTGGGTCATGCAGTCTCTGTCATAATGGGACTCAGGACATGCTATCCCAAAATATGGCACCTTAGCATATTAGATATCTTAAGCTGAAGGAATTTTTTAAAATGGCAAAAGCAGGAAGACCACTTGGCTTTCCCCTACTCATCCTTCTTCCCTGAAATATCATAACCCTCCCATGTGAAAGGTGCCCTCTCTGTACCAGAAGGAAAGCAGATATTCTTAAAATTCTAGTGTTTAAATTGTAAATGAATCTACTCAGTAGCTACCAAACTATTATAAATTATTGCTGATGATATTTCTTGACACACTACCACCTGGTTTTTGTCTATTTCTAGTCCAAGGTTCTCACATTTTATTTTAACAACAGCTACTCAAATTTATCTTTTTCATACCATTGCATCGTACAGAAATCTGTGTTTTTAACAAGTTCTGTGAGATAGTCTTGTCAGGGAAGTTTGAGAAATACAGCTTGAACACATGTCCCTGCTACATATTCTTGCAAGATCTCCATATAGCAGTGTTTTCAAAATTTTATTTAAAAGTGATTTCCAGTAAAAAAAATTTTACCTTTAAAACCAGGACATACAAAAAAAATTTTAAAGATTTTATTTATTTACTTTTAGAGAGAGGGGAAGGGAGGGAGAAAGAGAGGGGAAGAAACAATGATGTGTGAGAGAAATATCAATCAGTTGCCTCTAGCACACCCCAACGGTGGACCTGGTCCTCAACCCAGGCATGTGCCCTGACGGGTATCGAACCATCGACTTTCCGGTTTGTGGGACAATGCTCAACTCACTGAACCACACCAGTCAAGGAAGAAACAAAATCTTCACAAATCTATTTTTTTTTCTCCTTTATTCTATTTTACCTTAAAATATGGATGGTCAAGGACTCACTAAATTGAATTGAAGACCCACAGCTTGAAAACACTGTCCTGCGGGTCAAAAATCCAATTTTTTTTAGCTTGTTTTGTCATAACCTAGCTCTTATTCACATTTTGCAAATGCTTCCATGTCAAACTGCTTAATGACCATGGCTTACTTAGTACGTGATGTGCCCTTTGCCTAGACCTTCTCTGGGCCTCAGGTCCACTTGGAGAACTTTTTTCTTTCTTCAGGTCTTTGCCCAGATACCACTTCCCTTGTGTAATCTCCCGTAAGTACTGGAGCCACCGTGCGGAGCTTTGGCCTAGACGTTCCCTTTGCGATTTGTACACACTCAAATTAGTACCTAGCATCTACCTCCAAACCTGGAAGTGATCTGTTCACAGTGCTTGTTACTCTAATTGTACCTCACTCCTTGAGTGTAGGGAGCGCTTTCTCACCAACTTTTGTATTCCAGGACCTAGAAAGATGACTGCCACAGAATGGGAGCTTAAACAGTCACTCAAGTGTCATGCGCAGAGAAACGAGGAACCCTCGTTCTGCACGGAGGTGCAACCGACGGAGTGTTCACGCAGCCCCCGGAGCGCAGGATGGGAGAGGAGATGGGAAAGTAGCTTAAGGTCGGCTTGAGAAAAAGGCAGAAAAGTAATGCTAGGAAACTTGGACTTTATCTTCCAGCTAGAACACAGGTTTTGTTTCTAAGTGGAATCGTTTGACAAGAGAAAGGATACGACCAGAGCTTTGCTCTAGAAAGACAGCTTTGACAGCGTGGTGCGGGATGCGGAGGAGGAACTGGGGGCTTGCACTTGAGGCTGTAGCCATAGTGCTGATGAGGGCTGGGGGCTGTGTGTGAGAGACCCCTGGGGCCTATAATAGGGGGGACCTGGTGACGGGTAGGATGCCAGCAATGAGAGAGAGTGAGGAATCAACAAGGGTTTGGGACCTCGGCCCAGGGATTAAGGTCAATATCAGTAGTGATAAGTGAGTCGGTAGTGTGTAGCCTTGGATATGGTGTGATAAATATGCCCTTTTACCTCTGTGGTCTTTCTTCTACCATATTTTGCCATGTATAATTCACATTTTTTTCCCAAATCTTTTGAGGGAAAAATAAGGATGAGCATTATACATGGGCAATACCTGAAATACCTTGTGTCTGTTCTTGTGTTTTATAACTATTTGTTACATAAAATTTCTTGTACCACAATATGTTCAAAAATAAATGCTAAAATTCCTTTATAATATAAAAACCTTTAAAAACCATAATATAAAACCTATATAAAATTCCTTTATAATATAAACATAATGTATTATATATAATATATAATATAATAAAATATTAAAATATAATATAAATATAATATATTTATCATCTAAATATAAATAAATAAATACTAGAGTTAAAAAATTAAAACAAAAGTTTTTTTTTCCTGAAAGTTTGGGCCAAAAACATGGGTGTGCATTGTACACGGCAAAATACAGTAATAACCTGTACCTTCAGTCTAATCATGAGAAAAACATCAGATAAGGTCCAACTGGGAGAAATTTCTGCAAAATATCTGGCCAGCACTCTTCGAAACCATCCAGGTCATCAAGAACAAGGAATGTGTAAGAAACTATTACAGCCAAGAGGAGCCTAAGGAGACATGACTAAAAGTAATGTGGTTCCCTGGAAGGGATCCTACAACAGAAAAAAGACATTAAAAATCTGAGTAAAGGGTTGACTTCAGTTACTAATAGCATATCAACACTGGTCTGTCAATTGTGCACTGACCTAAGAACACTGACTTGGAGGTGGTGACACTGTGATTAAGCATCACGATGTTGTATGGATATTACTCATGTGGGTGGTGAAGGGTGATGATGTAGGAGATTCCAGGGGGACTTGTGTGGAGGAGGTCATCCCGAGACCACTGTTATTTCATTGCTATTCAAAATCTGAAGCTTCTTATATGAATTTTTTTTTTTTTTTTGCTATATATCTCTTACTTTCGCTTCTGGATACTAATACTCAAGTCTATCTCAAGTCTACTTTCTTCTTTTCCTGCCTTATTCCCTTCCTGTCAGAGGTTTTACACAGGCACCTTGGCTAACACCTTCGTTCCCTGGGCCTGGCATGTTATTCCATCAGGTTATCTCCTAGTTGGATCTTCTTTCTCATTCAGCTCAAATGTTCCCTCCCCAGAAATTTGACTACTATGTAAGTAGCCCCTCCCCCATTGCTCTGTATTGCATTCCTGTTGTGTTTTCTTTCTTCCCTGCTCTTATCACTATCTAGCATTTACTTGTTTGTTTACTTGTCTGTGGCAGATCTCCTCACTGGAATGCAAGTCCCACCCTGCCTCATCTGCTCTATCACCGATCTATCCACAGCCCTGGACCAGGACCAGGAGATGCTCAGGAAATATTTGCTAAATGAATTCACTTTTAACACGCTGTCTTAATCAGCTCAGGTTGCCACAACAAAACACCATAAACTGAATGGCTTAAGCAACAGATTGTTATTTTTCACAGTTCTGAAGTTGAGGGAGTCCAGGATCAAAGTGCTAGCTGATTGGGATCCTGATGAAAGCTGTCTTCCTGGCTTGCAGATGGCTTTCTTGCTGTGTCCTCATGAGAGAGACAGAGAATATAGCTCCATTCATTATGGCTTCATCTCCTCTGCCACCCAGATGCATTAGTATAGGATATTAGTGATTGCAGGAAAATTGACTCTTTTCTGGTATTTCCACGTCCCTCTCATATTCCCTTTTAAAAAAAGAATTAAAAAAATACATTTTAAAAAATAATTTCTTCCCCAACCTTTTTTCTCCTTAGACAAGGCAAACCATGCTGACAACAGAAGCATATCTAGATGAAATGCATATTTCTTTGGCAGATCTTAAAGGGGAGTTAACTGATGAGCTTCAGACCACCTTCCTCTGGCTGGATCAGGGGAGGGAAGGATTGGCCACGTTTACCCTATTACCCTTTTCTCTTACCTATTTTTCTTCCCCCCCTTCCCTCCTTTGTCTTTGACTCTTCTAATTCCCCTGGTCTGGTTGTGGGAGAGCTGTGGTATCCTTGCTCACTCCAGATCTTAGGGGAGATACAAGGAATAACCTGGGGCATGCTCTGGGAGGAACATTACCTCTAAGCTGACCTGGGGATCACTTAGGGGTTATGGGAGCCAGGACTGCCCTTAATCACAATGAACCCCTTTCTGGCATGACAGGAAAATGAAGAACATTTTTGTTGACTTTTAGTCACTAACTACAGTTAATGACATAAAAATTCACTTTAAAAAAGATTTTATTTATTTTTAGAGAGAAGGGAAGGGAGTGAGAAAGAGAGGGAGAGAAACATCAATGTGTAGTTTCCTCTCATGTGGCCCCCACTGAGGCCTGGCCTGCAACCCAGGCATATGCCCTGACTGGGAATCGAACCAGTGACCCCTTGGTTTGCAGGCCAGTGCTCAATCCACTGAGCTACACCAGCCAGGGAGAAATTCACTTTTTCACTTACTAATTCAGTGTTGCTTACTGAATGTGAGTGAGTTACATAAATGTGTGTCTGTGTGTGCAGCAGATGGGGCCCGGGAAGGTAATTGGTTTACACACACACATGTTTTCAGCTCTTTATTGTTCAATGGCATTTGTAGTGTATTTTTGACCACAGAATCTGTTGAGCTAGGTATTTACTAAGAACAAATATACAAATTCAGTGTTATACAAAAAATAAACACATGCAACATTCCTTCATTATAAGAGCTGTTGTTGCCATTTGTAGGCCTATGAATGCTCATCACCAGCTATTGGAACGCAAGCATTTTCAACCAGCCAGAACGAGGCAAGGCCCTCACCATCTGCTGCACACACACACACACACACACACACACACAGGGCCATTTGTCAGGTTCCACACTCAGTGAGCATAAGGAATTAATAAGTGAAGAAGAAAATCTTTTAGTCAATAACTGCAGTTAGCAACTAACAGTCAAACAAAAATATTTTATCCTTTGGGAAAAAGTCTGAAGAGAAAAGAAAATGACAAGAGCAGAAAATTTCACTAAGGTTATGAGAAGGGACAGAACTGGGCACTTGGAAGGGATGAGACTGTCCTCTGGTGTGACTTTCCCTAGGGCCTCTGCCAGCTTAGTGAGGCCCCTGCTTCTCCCACGGGAGCCCCCAGGGCCTCGGCATGCACAGGGGGCTCATTCTGCCTGACTTATTGGAAACAGTAAATGACAAAACTTGGATGAGTGAGGCTGTACTGGCCACCACAGTGTGAGGTAGCCTTTGGTAGAGGGAAAACAGGACACAGGTGAAATTCAGATGCATCCATTTCACACATTTTTATTGGGCACCATTCTGTGCCAGGTACTGCTCTAGGAGCTGGAGATAAAAATCTCTCCCTTCATGAATTTACATCTAATGGGAAGAGAAAGATGAAAAATATGTAATCAAACAACAAATAACTGTTATTAGGAAATAAAACACGATAAAGGGTAGAGAGCAAGTAGGGGCCAGAAGTTTGGAGATTGGGGCGACCATGTAAAAATATAGGGAAAAGGCATTTTAGACAGAAGACTAGCAAGCTCTGAAGGAGCATCGAGTGTGTGTAGAAAGGGGCCAGTGTGCATGACACCCCCATTAATGGAGGAAGAGTAGAAGGAAATGGGGTCAGAGAGGTGAGCAGGGCCAGGTCATGTGGGGCCCTATCAGCCATGGGGAGGAGTCTGAATTGCAGTGAGAAGCCATGATGATTTTAAAGGGTAGAGTGATATGCTCTGATTTAGATAACTCCCCACCCCCCGCAATCTGGCTGGTAATTGCTATGCAGGAAAAAGGCCACTGGGAACCCGAGAGAGGCAAGATGACCAGTTAGGAGGTTCTTGCACTACTTCACTTGAGGAATAGCGGCTGATACTTGACTGGGCTCAGTGGAGATGTACAGAGGAAGTGAGAAATGCCCAAACTGGGAGAGAAGTGGCCAGATTTTTATGTCTGGGAGGCGGTACTAACAGGGTCTGCTGATGGCGTGGTTATGGAGGGTGAGAGAAAGAGGAATCCAGGATGACCTGTGGTTTGGGGTTCGCACAACTGAATGGATATAGAGCTGTTAACTGAGATGAGGAAGGTTAAGAAAGGAACATGTTTAGATTGTGGAGTCAAGTTTGGTTTTTGGTCATTTTAAATTGGAGTTATCTATTAGCTATCTAAGAGGAGACATTGAATAGGCAATTGGATCCAATGTTCAGGCCTGGAGAAAGGCCTTTAGGAATCATTAGCTGCAGTCTCGTTGCCCCTCAGAACGGGCTCAATTCCCTATTCTACATTTCATGAACTCCAGTGTCCTCAAGATGACTTGGGGGAATTTCCAGGTAGACAGAATGTAGGAAGTGGCTGCATTCATTGTTGTCCCTTCTAGCACCAGCTTCTGCTTCTTTAGAACCAGTGCCATTTATGGACCATCTCTTCTTCCTCTGCAATGCCCTTCCCCTGGGAATTCAGCCACTTCCATGATTTCCATATTAAGTCAAACTGCTGAGTGTGCAAGAAACTGTGTTAAAGATTTGCTGGAGACACAGGTAAGTATGTGTATTAGGGGAGAGCGTGGGGTAATACTATAATAATGCAAATAATGTTAAATGGAATGTTAGTCCTCACTGTTTTAAAATGTCTTGGGTCACTCTACCTGAGGGATATTTAGGAATATTTCTGAGGTCTTATTACCCCTCGCATTCCCAGCTGCTGGACTCCTCCAGGAGAGGAACCGCATTCTCTCCACCCCGCCACACCCCTTCCAGCAAGACAGCTCCAGATCCATTTTTACACATTCAAATCTACCAAGAACTCAGAAAAAAAAATGACTTTCATTAAACAAATCTCTCTTTAGAAAACATTGGCTGTTGGTAAAAAATAAGCCTTTCTCAACTTTAGCAACCCTTGAAGAGCCTTGACCTCTTGTGTCTATTCTGACATTCAGACAGCTTCTCAGAGGTGGGGAGCAGGGGGAGGGGTTGGTCTAGTTGCCCTTCCTCCATCATTGATCTTGGTAATGGGGAAAGTATTTCATGCCTCAGGTATCCCAGGAGGCATCTTTTACCCCGAGCCTGGAGGGGCCAATGAGCAAAGGAATAAGACCCCTCCCTCTGCATTAGGACCAATGTACTTTGAGGAAGAACCGTGGGCAGTGGGAGGCACTTTACTTTGGGAGAGACTCGTACCTTGAGTGCTGTACCTCATTTTCACAGATTTGGAAAATGACAGCTGGAAACAGAAATAGCCACAGCACTAGACTTGCAGTTGACAACGTTTGCATAGCTGAAGCACAACATGTCTGTTCTTCGAACACAGAATTTTAAGCACACCCAGACAAGGAGACAGATTTTCCGTCATTGATAGGTCCATTCACACAGATTATGCGAGACAGTGGCTGGACTAATCAAAATGGGATGTGACGGGAAAGACCTGTAGAAGCAGAGACCCCACCCCTCACCCCAGCGCTGTCCTGGAAGCGGTGCGTGTCTTGCCACCACACTGGGTACATCAGCACTGGTTTTTCACATTCATTCTGATGCTGGAGTTAATGATAGATTATGGGTTCAGTTCTTCTGATGCTTTTGTTTTCTTGGTAGTCTTCTGAGGTAAAAGAACCCTAGACATAACCTTATTCTTGTGCCGTCAGTCTGGCTAGAGGATGGGACGCCAGATAAACTTCCCTTGAATAAACTCCACCGTTTAGCCCTCTCGTTCCTTTTCTGTGTTTCTCTGTCTCCATCCAAATCTGCTTCACTGTTTTCAGAAGATTCCTTCCTTTCTGCCTCTCACCAAATCCAAGTTCTGTAGGTTCTCAAAAAACATCCTTTTGTTCAACGTCATTTTGTTGTAATGTTGTTAAGATGTTGTAGGCACTTAACTCTCGTTTATATCAGTTAGCCTGTGGTAAAATTGGCTTTGTTGTATGTCATTTTGCTGAAAGTCAACAACCTATTGATGATATTAAGTGAGGTATTATTGCAGTCACTTTTAGCCTATTTTGCTTCCCAGACCCTTTGAGGAAAGCTCACCCAAGAAAAATGTCTGTACAGAAACATATGTTGTTGGGGCTGCTAAAATCTGTCCATGGACGTCAGGTTAAGGACTCTGCCCTGAGGGGCTACCTGGTGGCTGAAGGAAGTGAGGAGGGAGTTTTGAGCTCTGGATTACAGCTATAAACTGTTGTTTCACTGGTGGAGCAATGACCTTGGTCTGGGCTTGCTGTGGGGCCCTGGCAACCACTTTCTGCTTTGTCATCTGTAACCATGGCAAGTCTTCCTATTCCCTTCTCTATAAAATCAGGTGTTTGAATTAGATGATTTATAAGGTACCTTCTAACTGTGATTCCATGTTTGTCCCTCCCTGCCAGCCCCCTATCATCCAGTTTTCCAGTGTCCTGCTCTGAACATATTCCATATATATATATATATAATACATATTCCATGTATATATATATATAATACATATGTATATATTCCTCCCAAGAGAACATGAGGAAATAATATAAAACAAAAAGTTTTGATATGTCATCAGTCCAATTCCAAAACAACTTATATTGAAGAATATTATCAAATCATCTAACAGTTAATTCGAAAGAATGCTTGTGTGATTTGCAGCTTTAAACAAACTTTATGTGTCCCAGCCGTTCTACACTCTGACGCAGACTGCAGGGGAAAAGTTGTCATTCCCACTTTCCCTCCCTTCTCTAGAGCATCCTTAAATACTCATCAAGTTTCCTCTGTGGGTTGGGTCTTAGGGTACAAAATGTGCCTGGAATTTGTCTCTGCCTCCCAGCAATGCATGTCCTAGCTGGAAGAAGGTAAGATAACCCACTAGAACACTGCTCCAGCTGTATGTACCAGGCACTGAGGCGGCATTCCTCCAGACATGGCCTTTAGACATCTGTGCGCCCAGTCACGCAGACGCCTGGGTCCCACTTCGAGGAAGAGCGCCGTGGTTCTAGACCCACAGCTCTGTGAGAACAGACAAGGGGGATGAAGCTGTCCTCCTCTTTGCAAATACAAGTGTATATCTTTATAAACTATTTGGACAATTTAAAGGAATTATTAAGAATATTGCCAAACCATTTGCTTGACAAACATCTTTTAAAAAACCTGACCATACAAATTATTCATAAGAATCTGGAACAAAGAATGCCCTAGGAGGCTGCTTGTAGCAGTATAAGTTGGCACAATCATTTTGAGAAGCAATTTTGGCAATATCTAGTACAACTGAAGATACACATATGTCATAAATCAGCTGTTGCCCTCTAGAAAAGTCCTCGTGCATGGGCTTGGAGATACATGAATAAGAAGAGTCTTTGCATCATCATTTATAATCATGAAAAATAAAAACAACCTAAATGAGCATCGACAGGATTCAGATTGGAAAACTCAGGATGTTGTGTGGCAATAAAAGAGAGTACATTGGACTCTCAATAAATTGGGGTATCAGTACAGAGAAATGTCAAAACAAGTTAGGGAATACTTTCAGCATAACATCGTTCATATGAAGTTTTAAAAATGCAAATCAATGTTATATATTATTATGGATATATCCATATATTATAAAAGTATAATATTGAAAAGATAATAACCAATGCTAGTAAGTATGTGGAATAGCTGGAAATCTCAACTGCTACTGGTGAGCTCATTAGTACATCCATTGTGGAAGCTGCCTGGCACTTTCTAGTAAAATTGAATGTATGTAGCTATGTGACCAGGAAATTCCACTCCCAGGTATACACCGAACAGAAGTATATACATGGATGGATCACGACTCATGTACAAGAGCGTTCATAGCAGCACTGTCCACAGTACTCCCAAACTGGAAAGAACCCAGATTGTTGCCTGGACGACGGGATGACCACACTGTGTTGTGTTTGTGTGATAGGATGCTACACAACAGCAACACAACTGAACAAAGTGCTGGATGGATCTCACAGACATAACGCGGAGCAAAGGACACCAGAAAAGCACATACAGTAGGATTCCATTTATATGAAGATGAAAACCAGGTGAAATCGGCTGTTGGTGATAGACCCCAGATGGTGGTGACCTTTCAGGGGCAGTGGTGGGCCAGGAGGGGGTCCCTAAGGGGCTTCTGAGATGATGGTCATGTTGCATTTCTTGGTCTCAGCAGCAATTGCAGAGGAGTATTCATTTTGCAAAAATTCACTGAGCTCTAAATTTTGAATCCGAGTAGTATGCTATACTGTAATCAAAGTTTAAAAAGACAGCCTATTTGTAGACAGTGGTCTGTTCCTGAATTTGTTATACAACTTTATATTTCTGTCCTGGGGAATAAGCCGAATGCCTTGACCACTGTATGTTTTCACTGTACATTAACTGGGAAATAATAAAATAGCTGCTCTCCCTGAAGACCTGTGGCATTTGTGTCCACAGTATGTATTTGATAGCAAGGGCTTGAAGTCAGAAGACCTGACTCTTGGTTCGGTCATCTCTTAACTCTGCAATCTTGGACATGTCATCATACTCTCTCTGGCCTTACTTTGGTCAAATGAGGACTACAATAATGTCTTGTTTTGAAGATTCCCCAAGACGTATCCATGAACATATTTTGTAAACATTAAGGAGCCACAAATTTAATTTACTATGGTCCAATGAATGTGCAACAAGATGATATTCATGTCTCATAGTATCTAATTTAGAGACGGGTCTTTAATATGTGTATCAAAGGATGAAATGAGCCTGAACAGGATCTGAAATACAAACTCACTTTTTCCTGTGTAGATTGGGGAAGGATTATGTGATGGTTAATTTTATGTGTCAGCTTGGTTGGCTGTGGTGCCGAGTGGAGAGACAAATAACCCTAGATGTTGCTGTGAGGTGTTTTTTAGATGTGGTGAACATTGAACTCAGTAGGCTTTGAGTAAAGCAGATTATCCTTCATTAAGTGAGTGGGCATTATCCAACAGTTGAAGTCCTTAAGAGAAAAGACAGACCTCCCCAGAAAGAAGACATTCTGCCTGCAGACTGACTGCCTGTGGACTCAGGACTGCAGTATCAACTCTTCCCTGGGTCTCCAGCCTGCCAGGCGCCCTGCAGATTTTACACTTGCTGACCCCACAAATGCATGAGCCATTTCCTTAAAATTGATCTATATCTCGCTATATACAGTACATACCTCCTATTGGTTCTTTTTCCCTGCACCCTGACTCACAGGTTGGGTCAGGGGAAGAGAGCAGGAAAATGAGAGGGAATTTTTATGGCTGTTAGGGAAAAGAGGATCTAGCACCCTTTTTGAAAAGTGAATTCTGCAGTCTTGGGTGAACTGTTTTCTCTGGGTTACATACAAAAGCATGACTTTCCCTCTTGCATTTCCTTGAATTTTGTATTGCTTAAGTGACAGTCTAGGTTTGGCTGTTCAAAAAATACTGGTATTTTTCCTTCGTGTGTGTGTGTGTGTGTGTGTGTGTGTGTGTGTGTGTGTGTTAAACATAGTTTAGAGATTCTGCATACAGAAAGCCACATCCTGCTCTTGTTGCCATATCCACACAAGCATTTTTGTGTGTTGTGACACACTGTCATAGACATCAATTTAAATGACTGCATATCCAACCTATTGAGAGTAATTTATTTACTCACCCCTCTGTTGTTTACCCTTGATGGTTGATGTGTTGATTATTGTTACTGTTGTTTTAAATTGTAATGCAGCAAGGTTTTGTGGGTAAAGTACACAATTTAGAAACCTTTTGATCTGGGATCGAATTTCAGAAATGCTACCTAGTTGTATGACTTAAGGCAAGTTACTCAACTACTTTAGTATGAGATGTGGGTGATACTACTTAACTTTATAGATTATAATGATTACATTAGAAAATACATATAACATGCCAGATAGAATACAATAGTCCTCACCTAACCTTAAGTATATATATTCCTGAAAACCTGGAATTTATTTATTAAAAATTGTGTATTTATTCTTGCATGTCTAAGGCTTAGTCACCTTCAAATCACTCTCTATTTGATACAATACACCCAACAAGACATTTTTTCCACGGCTCAACACAGTTTGGGAACTCGTTGACTTGGATGTCTTTTAGTGCTTCTGCCGAATTTCGTTCTACCTCTTCCACATAGGCAAAATGTTTCCCTTTGAGGAATTTTTTCATCAAGGAAATGAAAAAGACGTTGCTCAGGGTGAGATCTGATGAATAGCAAGGGTGGGGCTTGGGGCATGTGCTGTTTTTGGCCAAAAACTGCTGAACACTCAGCAGGGTATGGGCAGGTGCACTTGTAAATCATCCATCATGAAATGGGCAAACACGTTCAAAGTGTCTTCAAAACAAAGTTCACTGAAGCCGCTAAACACAGCCTCTCACAACAGTGACAGCTGGCACACTGATACACATGGGTTCTAGAACACTCACCTAGCGGGGGAAGCCTGTCCTACAAGGGGCCTGCCCTCCAGAAGACAGTTCTGTTTTTTGTGTGTTCCCCCCTTGAATAGTATGTTGTTTTCCTATACACACATACACTTCGTGGCTTTTCTTTAGCACGTCCAAATTACCAGCATCACTGCTCTTGCACTGTGGGGCCGTTATGAAGGAAAATGAGGGTTACATGAACACAAACACTGAGATGCCACAATAGTCAATCTGATGACCAAGATGGCTACTAAATGACTGGCAGGCGGGCAGCATATTCAGCGTGGAGATGCTGAACAAAGAGGTGATTCACGTCCCTGGCAAGACTGACTGGGATGGTGCAAGACTGCATCACGGTACTCACAAAGACATGCAATTAAAACTTATGAATTACCTTTGGAATTTTCCACTTAACATTTTTAGACCACAGTTGCCTAAAACCAAGGAAAGGGAAACCGTGGATGAGGGGAGACTACTGTACCTGGCACCTGGTAGGCATTCAGTAAATGATAAATGTAAAATTTCCAGTCAACTGTAAAGTCCTCAAGGTCAGGCAGTGATTTTATTGTTTACAACATCTAAACTGGTTGGTGAATGCATAGTACTCGATACGGTACCCATGTGCTGGACTTTTGACTGCTTTGGTGAGATTTACTGAAATTTAGGATTATTTTCTTAAGTGGGATTCCCGGGTCAAAGGATCTGGACAGGTAGGGCTATTGGAACATGTTGTAGATTGGTCTCCCAAAAGGTTTGGATCAGCTTAAGCATTTGTTACGCAAACAGGAGGGTATTTAACCATGAAAGCAGCAGGCCTCCCCTGCCATGAATCATGTCTGTTGTCATAACCGGTGGCCTTGGTATTGGATCCTATTGACACCAAAGCTGCCCTGTCCTGTGAGGAAGGAAACAAATACCTGGCCAGGGGTGGGTGAGATTGGGCTAGTCACCAACATCACCTTGCCAGGGCAGCCCCCCTGGGGATTGCCTGTTTTAGGAGCGTATTTGGGAGTGAGGCGTTTTAGATTTTGGTGGCTGCTCCTGATCTGGCGGTTCTTGAATCCTTGACATTCCAGGGATAAATGTACCTCCAACAACATTCTAGTTGTGATATGACTTATGAGTGTCGAAAACAATTACAGAGGTGATTATTCACTGTGTTTTTTATGAAAAGCCAAGGGGGAGACCAAGCCATCGGGCCTGTACATCCAGGTTCCCATATTTTCAGGCACTTTGGACACAACTCCGTCAGCCAGATCCTGCGCTCCAAGCCAGGAAGTGGTAGAGCCAGTGGGAATAGATAAAATCTTAGTAGATACACAATTCTGCATATTTATGCTTAGTGATTATGTCAATGATTCAGTTTAGGCCTCCACCAAGTAAAACACCCATCTACTGAGAAGAATAAAATAGCTGTAGTATTTGCAGGCAATATGAGGAAATAAGCAGAATTTAAGCGTGTTGAGGCTTCCTCTTCCCCAGGTTTGATAAAAGAGAATTAGCAATTTTGATTAGCAGAAAAGCAGAGGACATTTCTTTCTTTTTTTTTCTATCACTGGATGAAATAAATGCTCTGGATTTGCAATTAGTGCAATAATCAGGAATGTTTAATATTCGGATGTTATCTGTACATCCACATACATATTATGTTGTAAATATGCCATTTAAGTTAGACAAGAAGTAGCTTAAAAGGAGAATTTAAGGCAGTATATCCTTTTGAAAGATCTGAAGATAGATAAAAAGTACGTAACATCCTTCCCAAAGAAATTGTTTTCTTTTCTTTTTTCCTTTTGAAGACCAAAAGATTTTTGAAAGATATGCATATTCTCTGCGTAGGGTAAAGTATGTTATTCAAAATCAATTTAATTAAGCCTGACAAAAGAGATAACATCAATAGCGCAATTTGTAATATTCATCGTGT